>WELA01002297.1:843579-859176 GCA_009602735.1 Mesotaenium endlicherianum
TTCTAACCTTGCTTATGTATGAGTTTACTGATTTGCATCATTGATGCTAGTTTACTCGCATTTGACTTACGAGTATTATTCCCTGCTAGTGTATTGTCCTTTGCCGTTAAAACAGTTAACGGAAATATCATAAAGATTACTTGCTGATATAAAGATCTTTATTAATTGTTAATCGCCTATTTGGTAAGTCGATTCATTTCAGTGGTATCGGAGCAGTTATCACAGTCTTCTTTGTATGGTAAGGACAAGGTCTCAAACTAGCAACTCCCGAGACATGGAGAACCTGGATAACGAGAATGTCGAAAACCAGGCGGAAAGCCATGTAGCGGGAAACCGTACCTATTCGGAAGCAGTAGCAGATGTTGCAGCTAGGGAGGCTGCAGAGGAGGCAGCTGCTATTGCCGCAGTCGCAGCTCAGCAAGCTGAGGAGGAGAGAACCAGGCTAGAAGCTGAACAAGTAGCAAAGGCCGCTGAAGATACAGAAAGGAGGGAAAGACAGCCAGCTGACGAGCGCACTGTCGAGGAACTCATGGCATCAAGGGCCAATGTTCTGAACCCACCTCCTGCTGTACAACTCAATGTACCCCTAGGTCAAATACGTGACCGGCTGAATGCGGCAGGAATTGCTGCTGCAGGAGCGAGAGGGATTGTTGAGGACACTACTCAGCGAGTAGATGCCAATGCTGCTGCTGCATTTGCTAATCTACCACCCCAAAGTGTAGACTTGGGAGCATTGTTCGTTCAGATGCAGTCGCAAATGGCGACCATGTATCAGTCCCAGCAGGAGGACAAAAGAATCATAATGTCCCTACTGCGGGACAGAGACCAACTGGGGTCTCACACCACTAGTGGTGGTGGCCGAGGGCCTAGTAAGCCCAAGCCGAAACCTCCCCAGGACTATGATCCTGAGGGAAACAGAAAATATTACCTGATCAAGTTTCTCGCGGATGTTGAGCAGTGGCTGGAGAACTACCCAGAACTGCAAGATTACGAGAAGGTCAGGCACACCGGTGCGCTACTGAAAGGCAGTGCCGCAGACTGGTGGCTTTACTGGAAGGAAGAGCGTAAGGCTCGGCAACTCGGTGACCCTACGTGGGTAGAGTTTGTCGAGAAGTTGCATGAGAAGTTTGATGTCATCAACCAGCAGGAGAAAGCTATCTATGCGATGATCTCCCTGACACTGAAGCAGACCACTTCAGTTGCTGAGTTTGCTCAAAAGTTCCAAGAGAACATGATGAAGCAGCCAGATTTGCCAGAACGGTATAGGATAGCATACTTCAGGTATGGCTTGAAATCCGAGGTCTCTGGTCATTTTGCTGAGAAAAAGTATGAGAAACTGGCTGACTTGATCCAGGATGCTGACGCCTGGGATCAGCAGCAGTTCAATCACAAGCGCCAGAGTAACGCTTTGGTGTCTAAGATTGTCAAAAAGCCCCACGGTTCCTACAATGCAGTTGAAGGAGACCAGGCTGAGGATAATCAGGGTGATGAATATGAGTATGAGTACAATGCTATTCAGTCTAGAGGTAGAGGTGGTCCCTCTCGAGGTGGCTATGGAAGGGGTGGTGGTAGGACTAAGCCGAGACCAGCCTCAGCAAAATCCACTTGCTACCATTGTCAGCAGAAAGGCCACTACAGAGAACAGTGTCCGGTCAAGCACCTTCCGAAAGTTCAGAGAAATGACCAGCCTTTAAAAGACAGCAACAGTCAGTAATTCAGTCTGACTGTGAGGATGCTATAGATAGTGAGTCGTCACTAGCTGCCCTCGTAGCAGGTATTATGGGTCCTGCTGAACTGGATTCACTATGCATGCCTGACAACCAGATAAAGGAGACCATCAGCAATATGGACGTCCAGAGAGTGCACACTCTGGATGCTCTTGTTCCACCTGATGTCCAACATTTCTTTGCTACGTCAGGAGAACAATGCGAAAGTCAGGAAAAGACAGTCCCCCCTATCCTACTGCATTGCATGATTGCAGGTAGGAAGGTGAGGGCATTTGTTGACGGAGGGGCGTCACATACTTTTATCCACAAGGACTTAGTTAAGCGGCTAAGGCTGCCTACTGTCACCCAAGGGAATAGAAAAATATTCCTTGGAGATGCCTCAAGTATCCCGGGAGGAGTTATAACCAAGCCTATTGAGGTCCAGTTAGGTTCTGGCATTGCAGTTCTAACTGAAACGCTTACATTTGAGGTACTCAACACTGGCTTTTATGATCTCGTGCTAGGCAGGTCCTGGCTTAATAGACATCAAGCTGAAGTGTGTTGGAGCAGAGGTACAGTTAAAGTGAGAGGAGCCAGTGATGGGCAGACTGACTTGGCACCCACCAGTGCTCTTCCTCTTGTCCTGTGTGGATGGCAAATGAAGGAAAAGAAGAGGCTTCCAGAAGGATGCAAGTTGCTGAATGCAATGGAGTTCGTCAAAAGCTGGAACCAGAAGGAGGACAGAATGTTCTGTCTGCTGCTAAGAGAGGTACCTCTTCAACCTGAAGAAGTGGTTGAGAAAAAGGTAAGCCCTCCGAAGCACCCTACTGCTGCAAAACTTGTTGCTCAGTACACTGATATATTTAATATGCCTCCAAGACTACTCCCTAAGAGGGAAGTAGATCATAGGACTGATTTATTACCTGGGAGTCAACCACCTTGGCAACGCACTTATGGCTTGTCTTATGTGGAGAGCGAGGAGTTGAAAACACAGATTGCAGAGCTTGAGGAAAATGGTTATATTTCTCCCAGTAAATCACCTTACGGCGCACCCATCCTATTTGTTAAGAAAAAGGATGGCAGTATGCGGATGTGTGTGGATTACAGAGCCCTGAACAGAATTACAGTAAAGAACAAGTATGCTTTACCCAGGATCAAAGACTTGCTTGATACCCTGTCTGGTGCTAAGGTGTTCAGTAAGATAGATCTCAAGAGTGGTTATCATCAAATCAGAATTGCTGAGGGGGATGAACACAAGACTGCATTCCGTACACGTTATGGACACTATGAGTTCAACGTGAAACCATTTGGACTGACTAATGCTCCTGCGACCTTCATGGGTGCTATGAATGACATTTCCAGACCTTATTTGTATAAGTTTGTGCAGGTTTTCCTGGATGATATTTTAATTTTCTCTAAAGATGAAGCTCAGCACGCTGAACACTTAAAGACAGTCCTGGACACTCTAAGAACGAATCACTTATATGCTAAAATGAGCAAGTGTGATTTCTTTAAGGAAAGTATTGAATTCTTAGGCCACGTTGTCAGTAAAGAGGGCATCAGTGTGGATCCTAAGAAAGTCCAGACCATAAGGGACTGGCCAGTACCACAGTCTGTCTCTGAAGTTAGATCCTTCCTCGGGTTGGCTAACTACTATAGGAGATTTATTGAGAATTATTCCACAAAGGCCAGTAAACTGACTGACCTTACTAAGAAAGACATCGGGTGTGTGTGGGGGGAAGAGCAGCAGGCTGCCTTCCAGACCCTTAAGGATGCCCTTTGTTCTGCCCCAGTGCTAGCCGTGTATGACCCCAGCAAACCGGTGCAGGTGGTTACTTGAAATGAATCTTGCTTAATCAATATTAATATATTTCATTTAAATATAAAAGATCAGAGATAGGTGGAAGCGTGTGAAATCAGGGAGCGATCTTTGCCCTTATAATGAATTCCGTTTACTCATCTATAGTCCTTGACTCACTTATCGTAGTGTGCCATAGTTGCACACGAATACAAGGCACAAGAAAGAGGCGAGCTTGAGGACTAGAGCTTCTCCTTTAGAAAAACCTGACCTCTTGCCTACCAGGCATACAAGCATGTGTAAGCACATACACAACATCAGGGACTGAATAGCAAAGGCGCTCTCATTCAGATGACCATAAAGTAGCTAAAACACATCCCACTGACTTAGGTGCAAAAACCATGGAATCTGTCTGCTGTGTGACCCCGAAATGTCAGAGGGCATAACTCTGTCAATACTACTCCAAATTGAGCAAACTCAACGGCAACGGATGCATCTTGACGAGACCTTTCTGAAATGTTCTAGTTTCCTCCAAATGAAGCGCAAACGAAGCAGCCATGGCAATTTCCGTGAAGGCTGGTCATTAGAACAAACCCAAAAAGTGCACACATCACTTGCAAGTAGAAATCCGACTGTAAAGCCTACTGTCCAGAATGAGGGACCACGAGATCCCAGCCTGCTATGAACCTAGTGACCACCTGGTTGACCACGGCGCAAGGTGCGCCGTTTCGTGGGAAACACGTTAAGTTGGGACCCACGGATCTAGGTCTAACGACCATATTAATTGGTCGGTTGACTGAAGTCCTAATAGTTCAGTTGACTAACGACGGCTCCGCCTACCCAGGAGTTAACCATACTGGTAGGACATCGGTTTACCGAATCTCAGTCGACCTTCCGACTTCCAGTATTCTGCGGTCACATGTGCCAATCTATAATAATAATCTAATTGAACGTATCTATCCTCAGCGTACTGAAGCTAAGTATACTGACTAATATCAAGCGAGCTTACTATATGTCAACCTACTGATATTACATCCTATATATAACTGATATATGAATCTCAGCAAACTATACTATGATACAAAAGTCATCCTGTTGACCTTCTCAACAAAGTCAGCAAACTACACTGTGATACACAAGTCATCCTGCTGACCTTTTTGACAAAGTAAGTAAACTCGCATTACATTGACATACATTCATTTAGATGAACTCGCACATGTGAGCATATTGACATAATACTTATTTAAAATTATATATATGTATGCAATTAATTAAATAATGATGAACTGACTCATTACATTACTGATGCCTCTGACTTTGCCATGGGTGCTATTTTGTTGCAGCCTGCTGACAAAACCACGAAGGATGGTAAGGTACGGCAGGAGTGGCATCCTGTGCTGTATGAGTCTATGAAATTTAATCCAGCGGAGATTAATTACTCAGTGCATGATAAAGAGCTGCTAGCTATCATTCATGTACTCAAACAGTGGAGAGCATACTTACATGGTAAAGCTTTTAAGGTGATTACAGATCATCTAGCTCTGACTCACTTTCAGAAGAAGTCCAAGCTGTCGAGGAGGGAGAACCGCTGGAGCCAGATGCTGGAGCAGTTCCAAGTCCAGATCGACTACAAACCAGGGAAGTTGAACCCTGCTGATGCACTCTCTAGAAGACCTGACTTGCAAGAAAGGAACTTTAGTCAGCATACTGTAGATAAAGTCCTGTGTGCACTCACTTCACTAAAGGTGAAAAAGTCCTTCCTTGAACAACTTAGGAAAGCCTACCTTTCTGACCCAACATTTGAGCCCAGCCCCACTACTGGTATGTGTCGTGCTACCGCACTCGGGTATAAGCTCAAGGGAGGGGTCTGGGTGACTGAAACCACTTCAGGCAGGCTGAAGCTGGTCATTCCTAATAATTTGGAAATAAGGTCTCTCTTACTGAGTCAAGCTCATGACAGTCTCCTGGGTGGACATTTGGGGCAGGCCAAAACTGTTGGCAAACTGGCAAAACATTATCATTGGGAGGGGTTACCCCGGGAGGTCTTGAAATATGTCAAGTCCTGTGACCAGTGTCAGAGAAATAAGTCTCGGCACACACCACCCGGAGGTCTCTTGCAACCGCTACCCATCCCAGCGGGACGCTGGGAAACTATATCCATGGACTGGGTGGTCTCACTACCAAGAACTGCCAACGGGCATGATTCAATACTGGTAGTCGTGGATAAACTGACAAAAATGGTCATTTTTATCCCCACAACTGTCAAAGTGACTGCACTCGAAACAGCGAGACAGTTTTACAACCATGTAGTATGCCAACATGGGCTCCCTTCTAATATCATCTCAGACAGAGACTCAAAATTCACCTCTAAGTTCTGGAGAGCTTTAATGGGGTTAATGGGAGTCAAACAGCTGCTCAGCACAGCAAACCACCCTCAGACTGATGGGCAGACTGAAAGAACTAACCGAGTTCTGCAGGAGGTGCTGAGAGCATATATTAACCAAAAACAAGATAATTGGGATGACCTGTTGCCTCAAATTCAGTTTGCGGTCAACAGTGCGGTGCACGCGTCAACGGGCAAAACTCCTTTTGAACTCAGCCTGGGTAGAGTCCCTAAGTCTCCTCTAGATGTGCTAGGGGAATCTTTAACTCACCCTGAAGGGATTGACAACCCGGTCTCCCTCCAGTTAACTCAGGAGTTTGCTGACACCCTGTCAGAAGTCCAACGAAACTTGCACACGGCCCAAGAAAACCAACAAAAATACGCTAATCAACACCGTCGGGAACTGACATTTTCCAAGGGGGATTTAGTCAAACTGCATTCTCAGCACCTGTACCTCCCTGGTGTGGCCAAGAAAAAGCTTGGCCCTGTCTGGGTCGGTCCATATTCGGTGGTCCGACGTGTCGGTCAGAATGCTTACAAACTGAATATGTCCGCTGACTACAAGGGTCACCCGGTCTTTAATGTCTCCTTCCTGGAACCATACATCAAAGGTGATACACTGTTCACAGGTCGGTTACCGGTCCAACCGGGACCGGTCCCCGCTGTCCGGGACGACGACACTAAGGAATATGAGGTCGATGAGATTTTAGACGCTCGCTCGGTCCGTCGATCGTCTAAATATGTCATGAAGTACCTCATCCGATGGAAGGGTTACGATGCCTCTGGGGACACTTGGGAATTTAAAGATCAGCTGACCCATGCCAAAGGGGCGTTGAAACGGTTCCACCTTCGGGCGGCTGGGGCACCTCCCTAACAGTCATTTCAGTTGACACGGGAAGGTGACAGGAGGTCCTGTCTCCATATAAGTTGGAGGGAGATGTGACAGTTAGTGACAGTAGTGACAAGCAGCCCACCTTTAAATTTAAGTTGGAGGGAGTGGTAGTCTCTGATCACCATATTACCCACTCAACCTGCGCTCACACTCAATTGCTCTCCAACTCAAATTTTCCTTATATTCGCTCACACCAGGTATTCCACTCTAGGAACTCTCCCGATCGCGTCCCTCTTCATCAAGGGCACTCAGTAGCGGCAAAATAGCATGACTTCACTAGCTGCATAGTGTTTTTGATTGAGCAGGATGACTCAAAAGTCGGAACTCAAGAGGAAGCGAAGGGCGGAAGAGGCACATGCAGAATACTTGCAGTTCCGTGGAGACATCGAATCATCTTCCATCTCCGCTCGGGAATCACAACGACTCCAACAACAGCGGGAGGCACAGAAGAAGAAGGAGGAGGAGGAACAGGCCAGACTGAGGCAGGAAGAACTGGACAGAAAAGCTGCAGAGGAGGCTAAGAAAGCAGAGGAGGAGAGGCAAGCTGAGGAGAAGCGGAAGCAGCAGGCTGAAGAAGAAGAACAGAGGAGAATCAGCAGCTACCGCTACACGGTGCTGGGCAAGGGCTTTGATCTAATGGAGGAGGCCTTCAAGTATGCTCAGAGAAGTCGCAGTGAGTCGCAGAAGAAAATCCTCCAGTAAGAAGGGGAGACATCCGAAAACTTCGACAAGTATATAGAGGTCGGCACAGGGCTCCTCCTCTACCACGATTACGCCAGGATGGTAGGATATACCATCGGAGAGGCCAAGGCAATGGCCCAGGTGAACGAAGCAGGAGCTGTCTCGATTCCTGGTATCTGGGGGGCAGATAGGGTCATCAGGATGATCCCCATGGACGCGGACAGCTTCAAGGACTCAACACCCCACAACAGGTTCAAGGCCATGTACAATGAGGTGGAGAGGAGGAGCTGGGAATTCTTGGCCAGAGAAACCAGTCAGCTGGACTTTGCAGGGCACTGGTACCCTTGTACTCTCAGAAAGACAGACGCTGCCTTCTTCCAAAAGCCCACTGATTGGCGGTGGATGACCATCAACATGAGGGACCAGCAGAATGACAGGGCGACGGATGAGGATTTCCTGACAGACCTAAACGGGAACATAGTATTGCCCCCTCACATTGCGGCTTGGGATCCAAGATTGGATGGAGTCAGAGACTGCATGAGCCAAGAGATGCAGGGGGACAGAAGCAGGGCCCGAGAGTCATTCTCCAAAGGGAAGCACGCTTATGCCAAATGGGCAAGTAAGCAGGGGGAAAAGGACCTCTATGCGGTCCGGACTCAGCAGCCCCCACCAGCACCCAAAAGGGGAAGGTCAGTAGGATATTCTTTTTCTCGGGAGGAGCTGGAGCAGCGGACAGAGGAGACCCCAGAAGTCTCAGAGGAACCCGGGGACGGCGAGGAGGCGGAGTCGGAGGAAGACGAGGAGGAAGGCGAGGAGGAGGACACTAGCCCCGCCGTGATCCTGACACCTGCCACATCCCCTGTAAGGGAGAAGACGGGGTGGGCCCCGCCGCAACTCGCTCAAGAGGAGGATATCACTTGGCTGGGGACTGCCAGCGGACAGAGCCCATCTCCAGGCAAGGAGACCCAGTCGGACAGGGCAGACAGGAGGGCTGCTCGGGAGATAGCCAGAGGTCTGCCAGCATCTCCCTCGCAGAGAGGGCATGTACCCTTGGCTCATGTCATGCAACATCCTTCCGCGAGAAGGCTGCCTCCCTTCAGTTTCAGACTGTGCAGGAGGAAACAGCCCAGTTACTGCGTTCTCCGCCGGGTCCTTACACGGAACCCCCTTCTCTAACAGGCTTCAAAAGACACCAAGACAGGAGGAGGTCTGGCTCCCCCTGAGCATAGGGCCTCAGGGACATCTCCCTCCTAAGGGCAGCAGGCTGGGGATAAGAGGGACAGCACGCTGTTATTAGTAAGAGTGTTGTTGAGACGACAACATGATAAGTTGGAGGGATTGTAATGAATCAGTATACTGGTCGATATAATATTCATTTAAATAATATAGTTAAATAAGTTCAGCCTGCTGAACTCTAGTTAACAATCAGTCTGCTGGACTTTATACTTAACATCAGTTTAATGACTTGGCCGGAAGTAGCAGGCTGAGGTCACCTTAAGTCAGCTTGCTGACACATTCTTTGACAGCCAGCTGACTTCCGTACTCGGTAGCAGCGAACTGCCTCGATATGCATCTAAGTGTGGTATGCTAGATGAATGGCCAGATGACATCCCTATGATGGATGGCGATTCGGGATGATGGGAGATGGCGGTGGATTTGGTTAACCGAGGTCCTACCAACGTGGTTAACTCCCGGGTAGGCGGTGCCATCGCACTGACCGTTGAACAGTAAACTCATTCCATGTACATATGCTAGGCATTGCTCTCGAGTTCGGCATTCGNCGCTAGACATTGCTCTCGAGTTCGGATTCGGAAATGAGGCCAACTCTCTTGGACAGCTTGCTGAGAGAGATCTGAATCCAAGGCAAGAAGCCATTGATACGCACTGTCTTCTAACCTTGCTTATGTATGAGTTTACTGATTTGCATTATTGATGCTAGCTTACTCTCATTTGACTGACGAGTATTATTCACTGCTAGTGTATTGTCCTTTGCCGTTAAAACAGTTAACGAAAATATCATAAAGATTACTTGCTGATTTGAAGATCTTTATTAATTGTTAATCGCCTATTTGGTAAGTCGATTCATATCACATACTCACATCCATCACCCTGATCATCCTCAGCCTGGTCTCCTTCAATAGCATTGTAGGAAGCGTGGGGCTTTTTGACAATCTTAGACAACAAAGCATTACTTTGGCGCTTGTGATTGAACTGCTGCTGATCCCAGGCATCAGCATACTGGATCAAGTCAGCCAGTTTCTCATACTTCTTTTCAGCAAAATGACCAGACTTCGGATTTCAAGCCATACCTGAAGTATGCTATCCTATACCTTTCTGGCAAGTCTAGCTGTTTCATCATATTCTCCTGGAACTTTTGAGCAAACTCAGCAACTGAAGTGGTCTACTACAGTGTCAACGAGATCATTGCATAGATAGTTTTCTCCTGCTGGTTGATGACATCAAACTTCTCATGCAACTTCTCGACAAACTCTACCCACGTAGGGTCACCGAGTTGCTGAGCCTTACGCTCTCCTTTCCAGTAAAGCCACCAGTCTGCGGCAATGCCTTTCAGTAGCGCACGGGTGTGCCTGACCTTCTCGTAATCTTGCAGTTCTGGATAGTTCTCCAGCCACTGCTCAACATCCGCAAGAAACTTGATCAGGTAATATTTTCAGTTTCCCTCAGGATCATAATCCTGGGGAGGTTTCGGCTTGGGCTTACTAGGCCCTCAACCACCACCACTAGTGGTTTGAGACCCCAGTTGGTCTCTGTCCCGCAGTAGAGACATTATGATTCTTTTGTCCTCCTGTTGGGACTGATACATGGTCGCCATTTGCGACTGCATTTGAACGAACAATGCTCCCAAGTCTACACTCTGGGGTGGTAGTCTAGCAAATGCAGCAGCAGCATTGGCATCTACTCGCTGAGTAGTGTCCTCAACAGTCCCTCTCGCTCCTGCAGCAACAATTCCTGCCGCATTCAGCCGGTCACGTATTTGACCTAGGGGTACATTGAGTTGTACAGCAGGAGGTGGGTTCGGATAACTGGCCCTAGATGCCATAAATTCTTCAACCGTGCGCTCGTCAGCGGGCTGTCCTTCCCTCCTTTCTGTATCTTCAGCATCTTTTGCTAATTGTTCAGCTTCTAATCTGGCTCTCTCCTCCTCAGCTTGCTGTGCTGCGACTGCGGCCATAGCAGCTTGTTCATCTGCAGCCTCTCTAGCTGCAGTATCTACCACTGCTTCAGAATAGGTACGGGTTCCCGCTACATGGCTTTCCGCCTGGTTTTCGACGATCTCGTTATCCTGGTTCTCCATGTCTCGGGAGTTGCTAGTTTGAGACCTTGTGCTTACCATACAAAGAAGACTGTGATAACAGCTCCGATACCACTGAAATGAATCAACTTACCAAATAGGCAATTACCAATTAATAAAGATCTTTATATCAGCAAGTAATCTTTATGGTATTTTTCGTCAACTGGTTAAGCGGCAAAGGACAACACACGAGCAGGGAACAATACTCGTAAGTCAAATGCGAGTAAACGAGCATCAATGATGCAATCAGTAAACTTATACATAAGCAAGGTTAGAAGACAGTGCGTATCAATGGCTTCTCGCCTTGGATTCAGATCTCTCTCAGTAAGTCGTACAAGAGAGTTGGCCTCGTTTCCGAATGCCGAACTCGAGAGCAATGCCTAGCATATGTACATGGAATGAGTTTACTGGTTAACGGTCAGTGCGATGGCATCGCCTACCCGGGAGTTAACCACGTTGGTAGGACCTCGGTTAACCAAATCCACCGCCATCTCCCATCATCCCGAATCGTCATCCATCATAGGGATGTCATCTGGCCATTCATCTAGCATACCACACTTAGATGCATATCGAGGCAGTTCGCTGCTACCAAGTACGGAAGTCAGCTGGCTGTCAAAGAATGTGTCAGCAAGCTGACTTAAGTGGACTTCAGCCTGCTGCTTCCTGCTGAGTCATTAAACTGATATTGAATGCAAAGTCCAGCAGATTGATTATCAACTAGAGTTTAGTAGGCTGAACTTAATTAACTATTATATTTAAATGAATATTATATCTACTAATATACTGATTCATCACACGATGCCTCTGGGAACACTTGGGAATTTAAAGACCAGCTGATCAATGCCAAAGGGGCGTTGAAACGATTCCACCTTCGGGCGGCTAGGGCACCTCCCTAACTGTCATTTCAGTTGACATGGAAAAGTGACAGAAGGTCCTGTCTCCATTTAAGTTGGAGGGGAAATGTGCCAGTGTATGGCAATTAGTTTGCGAGAATAGGACAGTTATTGACAGTAAAAGGTCAGTATAGAGACAAATATAACAACCAGACCCACATGAAGCAAAGATGGCGGAATGAAAAAGGGACTCGCACATCAACACATCACTTACCTCACCCTGCACACACATTCATCCGTTTGGTTTTCAGCGCATTACAGCTCCGTTAACTCCTAGTAACCACCCTGTAAGGTAAACAAGAGCAAACCTACCATAATAATACAAGCTTAATTCTCTGTCTGCAACTCCTTTGATAAAGATCGAGATTTTACTAACTTGTGCCCTGCTTACATGTGCAAGATGGCTCCCACCATACAAAAGGAAGACAGAAAGCGCAAGGCAAAAGAAGCCAGGAGGACAATGGAGCAATACCAGAAAGAGTTGGCGGCAACGTTCCTCACCAGGAGAGAACAAGAAAGGGTCCGCAGACAACAAGAGGCGGCGGAGGAAGCACAGAGGAAGAAGGAGCAGGAGGCGGAAAACCTCACGAAAGCGGAAGAGGAGAGATAGAAGAAATAACAAGAAGAAGAGGCGCCAGCAGAGGAGGAGAGAAGCAAGAAGGCTGAAGCTAAGAAGCAGAAGAGCTTGGCCACTTACAGATATACTGTGGTGGGTGGCCAAACCTTTGATAACCTGAAGGAAGCAGTACTGGCAGCCCAGGAGATCAACAAGTTGGAACAGACAACACTTCTACAGAAAGAAGGAGCTGAAGCACTGGATAGGTACATCGAGACACACACTGGTGTGGTCCTCTGCGAAGGTTAAGCCAAGATGGTGAGCTATACAGCAGAGCAAGCTCGGTACCTTGCAGCTGATTCGGAGAACAAGCCAGTTCCAGTTTTTGGAATAGTGGGAGATTAAAGACTCATCAGAATGGTGAGCATGCAGCCCGATAGCTTTAAGAATACGCTATTTTACCTGACACTGCTGCCAGCTTACAATGAGGTTGGGCGAAGGAGTTGGGAGTACCTGGCTAGGGAAACAGGGCAACAGATGTTCTCTCCCCACTGGTTTCCTTATAAGCTGAAAAAGGCTAAGCATGGGCCACAGTACTACCAGCAGCCTACAGACGGGAGGTGGATGACCGTCACTAACAAGAAGCAGGAGTGTGACTGGGCCCAACCAAATGACGTCCACTATGGGCTAAACGGCAACCTCATGCAACCACCTCACATTGCCCCTTGGGACCCCACACTGAATGGATGCTTGAGTAATATATATGTGGAGACCAGAGAGCACAGGAGGAGGGGGAGAGACTATTTCTCTAAAGGGAAGCATGCCTTTGTCAAATGGGCGAAAAATGCAGGCCGGATAGATATCAGCAGGCTGAAGGCCAAGCAACCCCCAGCCCGTCTTAAGAAAGTGCGATCAGTAGATTTTTCCATGTCTACCAAGGAGCAGGATGACTTAGTGGACGAGACCCCAACCCTCTCAAAGGAGGAAGATGAGGAGGATGAGAAAGAAGAAAAAGGCAGATGAGAAGCATCAGGAGTTGGTACTCAAGAGACCCAGGGGCAGGCAAAAGGAGGGACTCCAAGGGCGCAAAGATCACGTGTATGAAATGTGATCCCCGTCATGGAGGCAACATGGCCCCACACTCGTTCTCCCAGCCCACCTGCCCAAGCAGGGGACGAAGCTGATCTGACTGTTCTGGGCAGCAGAGAAAGGCAGAAATCCCCAGAGGACAGGGGTACCAAAAGAACAACACGCGGAGTAGCCAGTGGTATGCTGGCCACCCCCTTCAATCAGGGACATGTGCCTCTTGCCAATGTATTTCAGCATCCTACCAAAATGCCTGTTCATGTGGGTATCAACATCCAGGTGGTTGAAGAGCAGGCTACAATCCTTCGTTCACCTCGGAGCTCAACTTTAGAGCAAACCGGGTTCTTTAGAAGGCCAGCTGACAGACCTAGAGGGCTGTCGAGATCTAGGTCCAAATGTCAATTCCCTAATCCTGAAGCCCCAGGAACAACCCCTTAAACATCAAGACCATCCTCCAGTCAAGCCTTGCTGGAGGTCTCTCTGTTTGCATCCCACAACGGAAGTGGATTGAGGGTGGAGGTGATAGTTCACAGTCACGAGTGATCCCCACAGCTAGGCAACAGTGTTGAAGCAAAAGGCAGGCTTTGAAGGGGGTAATTTTATTAGTTCCCTGATTAAGTATTTCTATAGTTTAATTTTGTCGAAGCGACAACAATCTAAGTTGGAGGGATTGTAATGAATCGCTATATTGGTAGATATAATATTTCAAATACAGTAGTGAATTAAGTTCAACCTGCTGAAATTTAGTCAACATTCAATCTGCTAGACTCTATATAATTATCAGTTTAATGACTCAGCCGAGAGCAGCAGATTACAGTTAACTTAAGTCAGCTTGCTGACACATTCTTTGACAGCCAGCTGACTTCCTTACTCAGTAGCAGCGAACTGCCTAGACATGCATCTAAGTGTGATATGTTAGATGAATGGCCAGATGACATTCTTATGATGGATGACAATTCGGGATGATGGGAGATGGTGGTGGATTTGGTTAACCGTGGTCCTGCCAATTCCCGGGTAGGCGGTGCCATCGCACTTGCCATTGAACAGTAAACTCATTCCATGTACATATGCTAGGTATTGCTCTCAAGGTCGGCATTTGGAAACGAGGCCAACTCTTTTGTACAGCTTACTAAAAGACATCTGAATCCAAGGCGAGAAGCCATTGATATGCACTGTCTTCTAGCCTTGCTTATGTATGAGTTTACTGATTGCATTATTGATGCTAGTTTTTTTGCATTTGAGTTGCGAGTATTGTCCACTACTAGTCTATTGTCTTCTGCTGTTTAATCAATTAACAGAAAATACCAAGAAGATTACTGCTGATATGAAGATCTTCATTAATTGTTAATAGCCTATTTGGTAAGTCGATTCATTTCATTTTCTTACCAATCAAGCTGTTTGATCGCCCACAGACCGACTTGTCTTTGAGATGACAAAGAGAACCCAATCACTATGGCCTATCTCTTGCCTCGTCACGTACTCTGGCTGGTCACGTTTGCATAATATAAGATCTTGGCGGCACTGCTCCACTCTGAAGTCGCCTAGCTGATCGATTCTTACTAAATGACAGCTATATGTCTCGTCTTGACAGGCACCTTTTATTGGCCCGCTCTGCCACTTCGGTGCCGCTAATCAGCCGAAATGGTAACTTTGGCCTGAATTCTTAAGCGGCTCAATCAAACTGCCACCTATCAGGTTCCTACAAATACTTCCCTATCTCGCTCTCATAAGGACCACGTCTCATATGACGCTCAAGAAATCGACTAAGGATTTATTATCCACAACTGTTGAGGGTGCATTAGTTTCCTCTCACCAAGTACCTACTATAAGACAAGGTCCAAAATCTACCTCAACTAACGAATTTTAAAGGTCATATTCGTATCATTTCCCGCTGTACTCACATTTGACCATACCTACTTGTGCATCACACTTTCACATACCAACTTGAGGCTCTTTTTAAACTAGTATCCTTCTTAACATATAACAATCTTGTTCATGTTTTGACTGCCGTAATTAGTATCAACAACGATCATCAAACGCGTTGATATCTCCACGCTACCACATGTTCTTGCTTTTGCCCTGACCATGATCTTGGGTTGATTGGCCTCATTCAAGTTGCTTCCTTTCATCTTTGCCAAAGAGAAAGCTTGTCTTCGTATTTTGCACCTTCCTCAAGCAGATTCTCTTATAGAAGGCTCCATATGAATAGCCACAAGTATATATAAAGAAACAGAGAGAGAGAGAGAGAGAGAGAGAGAGAGAGAGAGAGAGAGAGAGAGAGAGGGGGAA
>WELA01002297.1:859477-891078 GCA_009602735.1 Mesotaenium endlicherianum
GAGAGAGAGAGAGAGAGAGAGAGAGAGAGAGGGGAGAGGGAAGGAGGGAGAGCTTGTAAAGGGAATTTTAGTAAAACAGTGGACTAGATTGGCCCACATAGATATCATGACATCCTTGACCAGTTTGCTTAGGTTGGCTGGGAGGGTAATTAGGGTGGCCGGGAGGGTTCCTGGAGTTCAACGGTATCGTGGACGGTGGCTGGGAAGCAGTCATGATCATGTTCAAATTCATGGCCAAGTTTGAGACGTGAAACAGTTCGACGACTAGACTAGGATGAGTAGGAATTGGTGGATAGTGAGGAATAGAGCAACCACTAGACCTGGCTCAGTCGTGGGCAGATAGGGACCAATGGAGAGCTGGCGAGGAATACTTGGTTGATGGCAAGAGTTCAGATTTTTAGGAACATGTGGACATTTCAAGTGGGGTTTGTATGTACGGTCCTGTCTCACAATTTTGTTTAAAATTTTTGGTAATTATTTATTTTTAATTTATTTTCTGTACATATATTGAGATCAAATGTCAGATGGTTTAAAAACAATGATCGTTGTTCCATGCCCATACATAGACGCAAACGCACGCACAGGCTAAAGATTTGTGCAAAATGGAAGTGGAAATCATTTTTGTATTTAGTTGAATTTCACAATCTTACTGCAAGTGCTATTTGCCAATTTCATAATATGCGCTTGAACAAGCTTGTCCATTCAAAATGCACGTGCAGGCGTTGCAAAATTTGATCACCACTTGGATAATTATAATAATATGTACAGCATGTGCTGCTCTTGTGGACATTAATGATGAGATTGAATGACCAGGACGATTTCCAGACAAAGGGAATAAACATTGACCTCAGATTTTAAAATAAAAAGATATATACAGACATATATATTTTTTGTTTCAAAATATGTAACGTGTAAGTGCAATTAACATGATGGATTGTGGATGACTTTGAGGATGGTACACCATGAGTTATGGAAAGCTTTTCTTGACAAGAAATATAGTTTGTGACTCCAGTGAGTTTTTTTTTGTGCATAATATGATTTGCATGGTGAGCTTGACGTGCACTTAACCATGATTGCTTGGCACACACTCGTTTAAAAATATAAGCACTTTGACGTAACATCATTCAACACAAGCGTGCTAGCAAAAGTGCACGTCGGGCATTTGCACTTGTAGGAGGTTCATTCGCACACACGTACACCTGCTCAAATGCCAGCTTGCATTGATTGCGAGCTCGTTCATACGAGCGTACATATACACATACGCACACGTGCATGCTTTCCCGCACGCATGTGCTCAAATTTATTTATGTGAGCCATTGTGGGCAAGCACCCCAGCGCTCCTTTCACGCGTGCATGGTGGGCGCTCGCTCGCACACACGCGTTTTTCGCTTGTGTGAAAGCCTATAAGATCAAGAATACACACGCATAAAGTTGGTCCAAAGCATTAATGTTATTTTTCCGAAGTCGTGTAGTCCATATCCACACGCTTTTTTGAACGGCTGACACCAGTGCTGACAGGCCGCCTAATCCGGTCTGACAGCTTGACAACGATTTTGTAACCCAGGGTAGCACGGTGGCGCTGGCTGGGGAATTGAACGGGGACTGACCCAGTCGCAAGTCTCTTGAGACGCACGCCTGAACGGCGCCTGAAGAGATTAGACCAAGAAGTGTTCGGGAGAAAAAGGGCGAAGACACATAGTTGGATATAACTTTTTGGGCGATAAACGTCCAAGAGTGAAAACGGAATCTTTGCTTCTTTTGCCCAAGAATTCCAATCCAAACTAGCAGCATGGGTTGGATATGTATGGAAGCGGTGTGTGCTAGTGAGTGCGACCAGGCAGCGACCTGGTTGTCGACAATACACGCACGTCAAAAAGATACGGCCAACCTTGGTTTCCCAAGATCTACGACAACGCTGCTTGTAAAAAAAGGGGGGTAGTATCTATAAGTTTGGAGCTTGTAGCACCTGGTAGCACCTCACGAGAATCGACAGTGACAGTTGCAATGCTTCACAGCGCGTTACCCATGCCCTGTGCAGCTCAGCGTTGCCAGAAGGTCACTCACTCCCCCCGTCCTCTCCTATCCCCACCCATCTCCACCCATCTCCACCAGTCTCTCTGCTCGATGAAGGAAGCTCATCGACTTCGTCGGCTGCACCGCAAGAACCCAACACGTGTAGCATAGAGAACGGCCCGGAGCTGCGCCCAGCAGCGCTCGGACAATTATTGAAAGGACGGTCGTAGATTACGCAATCATCGACAACATTTTATCCTTTTATGCTCTGCTCCAGTCTGCTTGCTCCTCAACTGCTGGAACTGGCTCGAACTTCAAGTTCTCGAGTAACCTGAGCCAACTGGAGCCCACATTAGCATAAGCCAGTATGAGCAACCTAGAGTAATACGACGTTCAAAAGCGCCTACTGGAAGGATCCATAATTACAATCGACTACTTTAACTGCATGCCGCTTCCTTTCTTTGCTAGTACAACCCTATTTCTTCTCTGCGCTGACGTCCTCTTTTGGTGTTCCGTGTGACGTCAAGCCTGCATTTGAAGGTAAGATATGCTGAATGTCGATCACACGGCGTCCATGCATTCAGAGTCCAGATCAGAGAGGAATGCTCGAAGTATCTCTGAGAATATACACGATTGGCACTGCATTATCCCGTGGAATGTCGTGAGATTAGAGCGCCAATGAAAGGTGCTGCATTGCTGCTACACGGATTTGGGAGCTTCTATGCATATGAAAGAGGACTTGGCTGAAACCTCGTTTGTTTGTATCGGAAGTAAAACGGCGAGAGAAAAGAACGATGCCTTCACGATTGAGGATAGCAACTAATGTTTTATGCCCTTTCGGCATTAATACAGAAAGGTTTTGGACAGGAAAACAGCTGATATGTTGTTTCTGCATATGTCACGAGGGTCCTCTTCTTTGCACTGATGCAGATTTGAGGATTACAAAGAGCTCATCACGTTCTCCAAATAACTTTGATATACAATAAATTTGGCCATGGAGCCTAGCGATCATGACGGAGTTGGCAGCATATTTGTTCAGTATCAGGAAGTTTTGTTGGCCTAGGGCCAAGAACTTAGAGTTTGTAACGATCTGAGCTTTTTAGGCGTATTTGGGACGTTTTCCCGATTACCTAAAATACGTTATACTATTTATCATACATTATTTGATAAATGATTGCATCACATTGAATTATTTGCCACACGCGCGTGCCGATTAATTCTCGGTCGATTGGCGAAACGACCGAGATACTATTGCAAAAAGCGTCGTAACGTAATTCGACTACTTCGCAAAAGTACGACATAATTATTCATAAAGTTACTTTGATTAATTATGAGATGATAACTTAATTAAGCATTGTTTGATTAAGCTATTTTGATTGTCATTATTTTGGATAATGCACAGTCACAGGTTTTGGATTTACGACCAGTCGTTCATACGAACAAACAGTTGCAACAGTCAAACGACACATAATATGCAAAGCAACTTTGCATCCGATCGGATTCGAACCCGCGACCTGTCGTTTGAAACGTTCACACCTAACCGTTTGGCGAAGTAATTTTTATAACTACCGGTTTATGACGAAAAGCATCTGTACGCGACTCCGCGAACAGTCGCGACTTTTCAAGAAGTTGCGAAAACGCGAAAACGCTCGTTTGGCGCAGAACGGTTTTTCGGAAACCGTCGAAAAGTCTCCAAACGGCCAAACGGCGCGTTTCGAGCATTCAATCGAAATGGGTCGTACCCCTTCGCTTGTTTTTGTTGACATGAACCAGTGCCCTAGGTGGTGACTCGAAGCACTCCAGTGCCTCACGTCGTGCAGGTATAAATACCTGCAGAGTCATTGTGAGTGCAACTCTCACAAGCACATATTCTACGTTAGTCTTCATTTTCGCTTTCTCGAGGATTTGTCAATTTGCACAAGTATATAGATTTTCTTTAAACTTCACTTAAATATGTCTTGAATACCGAGGAAAGATCCTCATAAAAAGCAAAAATGCTACAGAGTTTCTAAAAATATGTAGCAATACTGATTAATCATTATTTAGCATCACTTGTGTGACGATCCCTGCAGAGCTTGAAAGAGGGTCGCTGATCTAGATGGCCCCCATGAGATATGAACCCTCTCGCGGGGCAATAGTCTTCATGAATGCTGAGGGCACAGCATACCAGGGACATGATCACAAGCATGGTCCTCTTGGCCTCCAGCTTGAACCGACTCCCTTAGTGTTGGAAAACTTCAAAGAGCTAGCTACATCTGGCCCGATCTGGGTAAGTGCTTCAATAAGCTCTGATTTCCTTCTCCTTCTTCTTGTGCCAGCTGTGTAGTGATTTGAGTTATTATATATTAGTTCGCATATATTTTAATGTTTTCAAATATATTTGGAGTAGTATTGTGTGGAGTCAAGTGTGAATAGGTACTCTAGTAACTTGGTTCATGTCCTTTGAACCTTCCAAGGCATTTTCGAAGTTAGAGGAAAGACCTAGAAGAACTCCATGTGGCAAAAGTCAGATGTGCCATTTTTAGGTCAAAAGGACATGTGTACATTATTCTAGAAAGAGGTGGCAAGTTTTGGGATGTGTTGGGTGCCAACACATCAACATACACCTTCCTAGAAATTACTTATGTAGCAAGTATATAAACAAGAGCTAGAACATAGAAAGACATTCCAGAATCACTCTTGTACTTGCCAAAATCCAGAAATATATTAACTTTCAAGAAGCCATCTCTCTTTCAAGAAGCTACCACTTGTGTTCAAAGATCCTTGTCTTGAATAGATAAAGTATTCTGTTTTACTAAGTACTTTATCTATCTGTTTCACTACAGTGGTATCGGAGCTAGGCACTTTGGTAGCACAAGAAGATGGCCGATCCTCAAGACCAACAGCAAGCTTTCGAAGGAAGCCCTTCCTCTCCAAGACACCCTCCTCCAGCGCCGATGGGAGAGCCCACTCAAGAAAATCTGCAACAACAAGAAGCACCACAAGGAGGAGCACACCCTCCTCCAGCGTCGATGGGAGAGCCTACTCAAGGAAATCTGCAACAACAAGAAGCACCACAAGGAGGAGCACCGTCAAATCCCGTGGCAGCCGCTATAGCAAAGTTGACCCCACCACAAGGAGTTCCCGCAAATGAGTGGGCAGCCTTCCTAATGACCGTCCACAACCAAGTGGGCTTGGCCACCTATGAAGCAACCGTGCAAGCGTCAAGAGAAGCTATGGCTGCCATGGTTGCCCCTATTGCGAGCAATGCTCAAAATCCAGCCCCGGCTCAAGCGCCTCCACAAGAGCCAACGAGAGCAAGGAAACTCATCAAGCCCGGCAAACCCGACACTTTCAACCCCGGGAAAGGTGCCAACCTGAATTTATGGCTCTACCAAGTGGAGACGTACCTCGCGTTCCTTGAAGTACCCGAGGAGGACTACGTTCCCTTTGCCGTTACCTTACTTAGAGGAGCAGCAACATCATGGTGGCGTAACTATCAAGCGGCTATATATCAAGCTATGGCGCACCCCATGCTCGGCCAAGAGCCCCCACCATCATATGCAAGATGGGCAGATTTTCGTGAGGCCCTCAAGAAGCAATTCATGCCCATCAATGCGGAGAAGATTGCCCGAGGAAAGCTCCACCATCTCAAGCAAACGACGTCCGTTCAAGAGTATACATCCAGATTTCACGCCCTCACTCTTGAGATCCCCAACATGTCTCTCGAGGAGAAGATTGACCGTTACATCTTTGGCCTCAAACCCAAGGTGGCAAAGGAAGTGGAGTTACGCGACTTGACGGACTTCTCAAAGATCATTGAAGTGGCCCAAAAGGTGGATACCTTGGATTTCAAGCACTCCGTGCCTTCATCTTCACGGGTACCGACGACGCGGGTGTACGCAGCCCCTTCCACATCCGAATCTGGACCCACACCCATGGAAATCGGAGTTATTAAAAGGGACCCCGCGGCTGCCCGGAAGAGTGGAAGACCCTCCAATGACACTTATGATGCAAGAAACCAGCAAGGAGTGAAAGCAAGACTCTCCCCGGCTGAAAAAGAAGCTCTCATGACGGCTGGACTATGCTTCTATTGCAAGGAAAAGGGCCATCGTGCACTTTCATGCCCCAAAAAGTTGTCAAAAAACGGACAGCGCCGGTAGGCCAGGAGCCTACCACCCCAAGACCCACTTCACGAGAAGGCAACACGCCAAGTGAGGTGGAGACCCCCGTTGAAGACGACGTTCCAGCCCCAATGAGTTTGAGAGGTTACCTTGGAGGAGAGAAGGTCCACATCTTGGTGGATAGCGGAGCTCAAGGCAACTTCATTGCTGCAGATTTTGCCACCAAGCACGGTATTACTATGCGAACTCTTGACCACGACGAGGAGATTATGATGCCCGATGGATTCTCCTATACTACCCCTTCCAAGAAGACGTACCCCTTGGCACTCTCTATCAAGTCCTTCAAGGATAGAGTAGTGTTCTCCCCCATGCAATTGGGCAAGTACGACGTCATCCTAGGGACGCCTTGGTTGACCAAGCACAACCCCCAAGTTGATTGGAGGACCGGTACTATCAAGATCAAGAATGACATCACTTCAAGAATCTGTATTTTGCGCGCAATCCAGAATATCCAGACCCAAGACATCCAGAAGCCGGCACACGAGATACTATTGTCCGCCCTCCAACTCAAGAGACTTGTGAGGAAGGGACACGAGCTTCTTTTGGCCTTGATCACGCCAAAAGACATCAAGAAAGACATCGAGAGTCAAGAAGGCAGCCCCGTTCCCAAGGAGATACAAGAAGTCTTTGAGGACTACAAAGAAGTGTTCTCCCCGGAATTGCCCAAGGGCCTACCCCCCAAAAGATTCGTAGACCACAAGATAGAGTTGGAGCCCGGAAGCAAGCCCATCTCTCGGCCTACGTTCAAAATGTCATACACGGAGCTAGACGAAGTCAAGAAGCAAATCAAGGAGCTACTGGAGCATGGCTTCATTCGACCTAGCAAGTCGCCATTTGGAGCCCCGGTGCTATTTGTCAAGAAGAAAGATGGTACCTTGAGGATGTGTGTGGACTATCGCGCCCTCAACAAGATCACCATCAAGAATCGATACCCGCTGCCGCGCATGGATGAGCTCATGGACCGGCTGGTTGGAGCCAAGTACTTCACGAAGATTGACTTACGGAGCGGCTACCACCAGATTCGCATCGCAGAACCGGACATAGAGAAGACGGCATTCAGGACAAGATATGGACATTTTGAGTTCATGGTCCTGCCATTTGGACTCACCAACGCGCCAGCAACTTTCATGACTATGATGAACACCATATTTCAGCCCATGTTGGACAGATTTGTGGTGGTATTCATCGATGACATCCTTATCTACAGCAAGACCCTTGAAGAGCATGCGAGACACTTGAAAGAAGTCCTTGAAGTATTGAAGCAAAACAAGCTGTTTGCGAAGGAGTCAAAATGCGAGTTTGCCAAACAAGAAGTGGAGTTCCTAGGTCTCCACGTGACTGCTGATGGCATCAAGATAGACCCCAAGAAGACCACGGTGGTGGAGGAATGGCCAACCCCCACGACCAAGAAAGAACTCCAGTCATTCTTGGGATTTGCCAATTGGTACAGAAAATTCATCCAAGGCTTCTCGCACATAGCAGCCCCCCTGACAGATCTACTCAAGAAGGACAGGCTATATACATGGACCGAGAAAGAGGAAGAGGCATTTCAAGAGTTAAAGCGAAGATTGACCACATCCCCGGTGCTCACACTCCCAAGTCCAAACCCAGATTGGCCCTTCCACGTCATCACCGATGCATCTTCCTATGCAATAGGAGCAATCCTGCTTCAAGACCAAGGCAAGGGACTGCAGCCCATCGCCTACGAGTCAAGGAAGCTAAATCCAGCCGAGCAAAATTATACAACCACGGAGCGAGAGGCATTGGCGATTGTACATGCCTTGAAGGTTTGGCGCTGCTACGTTGAAGGACGCAAAGTACTGGTCACCACGGACCACGAGGCGTTAAAGCACCTCCAGACGCAGCCGTATCTCTCAAGGAGACAAGCAAGATGGAGCGGATACTTGCAACAATACAACATCACGATTCAGTACCAGCCCGGCAAGACAAACCCGGCTGACCCCCTCTCAAGACTGCAATTAAATGCAGTGATGGTATCCCTGAAGACAGATCTGGAAGCTCGATTTTCAGCCGCCTATGAAAGAGACCCTTACTACAAGAACGGAGAAGCAGCCTTGGACCCATGCAAGAAGCAAGAAGGCAATTATTGGGTGAGGCAAGATACGGGCCAGAGATGTGTTCCTAATGACTTAGACCTCCGGCTCTTGCTTCTACGAGAAGCACACGACAACCCTCTTGGAGGACACTTTGGAATCCTAAGGACCACGGGCGTTCTAGCTAGGACTTATTGTTGGCCAGGCATGTCTAAGCAAGTCAAGGAGTACTGCAGGAGCTGTGACACATGCCAAAGAATCAAGCCATCATCGCAAAAGGCGGGAGGACTCCTCCAACCACTACCAATCCCCGAAAGACAATGGACGGACATCTCAATGGACCTTATCGTGGACTTGCCCGTGACACCTCGAGGCCATAATGCAATACTCACGGTGGTGGACAGACTTACCAAGATGGCTCATTTTATTCCCACGACGACTAAGGCTACAGCACCACAACTTGCAAGACTCATCTTTGACAACATCTTCCGACTCCATGGACTACCATCAAGAATTGTGTCAGATAGAGATCCAAGATTCACAAGCCATTTCTGGAAAAATCTCTTCAAGAACTTGGGTACATCGCTGGATATGTCTACTGCCTACCACCCACAATCAGATGGGCAAACCGAGCGTATGAATCGTACCCTAAAGACCTCTCTAAAGGCCTACGTGTCTACCCTCGAGCAAGACTGGGACATGTACTTGACCCCCCTCGAGTTTGCCTACAACAACACTACGCAGGCCTCTACCCAAGAGTCCCCATTCTTCCTCAACTATGGCTTCCATCCGACCACGCCACTGAGCTTCACGGCTGGCCATGATGAAGTACCTGCAGCCACAGATTTTATGGAGACATTAGAAGCAGCCCTTACAGCAGCGAAGAAAGCTCTACAACACGCGCAAGATGCTCAAGCAAGAGTGGCGAACAGATCCAGAAGAGAAATTACGTACAGAGTGGGTGACAACGTGTTACTATCATCCAAGAACATTTCCCTGAACAACAGGCCTGCCGGCAGCAAGTTCTCTCCCAAGTATTTGGGACCCTTCAAGATTATCCAGCAAGTCAACCCCGTTGCTTTCAAGCTAGAACTTCCCCAGACTATGCACATCGACCCCGTATTCCACGCTTCCCTCTTCAAGCCATATGTGCAACCCGACAACAAGTTCCCAGGACGTGTGACAACCCCACCAGCCCCAACAATAGTGGATGATCATTTGGAGTACGAAGTGGAAGACATAGTGGCTATGAGAAATTTCAGGAGACAGCAGCAATACTTGATCAAGTGGAAAGGATATCCAGATTCGGAGAATAGTTGGGTGGCGGCGCACTACCTTGACAAAGTTCAGAGAAAGTTGAAGCGCTTCCATGCCGCCAACCCCCATCTTGGACCAGCCCCAAGTCTCTCTACTAGAAGCCCGAAGACTTCAGGGAGGCAGCCTGCCACCATCAAGAAGCAGCAGAAGACCCCTTGGAGGCAGCCTGCAAGAACAAGAAAGAGGAAAAATTGACATTAGACACTCTTCTCTTCTCGCAGTTTCTGGACAGAAAACTAAAACTGCTACTGGTAATAGGTCTCTGCATAATAAATTCTGAAAATTTACCTGGCTGTAGTCCATGAGTAGCCGGTCATTTAGAGTCCAAGTTTGCTCAATTTGGAGCACTGGTGAGAGAGATATGATGCTCTAAGTAGAAGGGGGTCAGGCTGCTGGCATTGTTAGGACAGAATATGCCTTCTGACATTGTGCCTTCCCCTGAACTTGGAATGCTCTGAAACTCAAGACTCTGGTAGAACATCTTACAGCGCCCAGTTTGAGACTTAGTTTGCAGAATTTGGAGAAGTATAGAAGGACTTATGATTTTCAGAAGTTTCTGCACAGATTTGGAGGAGTGCCTACTCTCTCAGCTCTCAACGACACTCCAGAAATGAGAATGCTCTCAAATTTGGTGACCCGGTAGAGTTCTCCGACGCGGTCCGTCTGGCACTCGAATTTTCAGATTTGGAGCAGTTCTGTGGCCGCTATGAATTTTTGAGTTCGTGGCAGATTCTGGGCCAACTTGTACAATTTTCTTTATCATTAAGGAGTAGGCTAGCCAATAAGGTCACACCACCTACGACCTTGCCTAGTCTACCTTACATGTGTAGCACCTGACTTGGCGCCTTTGACTAGTCCTCTTCACATGTGTGGCATCTGACTTGAAACTGTTGACTAGTTTGCTCCACATGTGTAAGACCTGACTTGACGCGCCGAGACGTCGCTTTTTCTATCGGGGGGGTGATGTAGTGATTTGAGTTATTATATATTAGTTTGCATATATTTTAATGTTTTCAAATATATTTGGAGTAGTATTGTGTGGAGTCAAGTGTGAATAGGTACTCTAGTAACTTGGTTCATGTCCTTTGAACCTTCCAAGGCATTTTCGAAGTTAGAGGAAAGACCTAGAAGAACTCCATGTGGCAAAAGTCAGATGTGCCATTTTTAGGTCAAAAGGACATGTGTACATTATTCTAGAAAGAGGTGGCAAGTTTTGGGATGTGTTGGGTGCCAACACATCAACATACACCTTCCTAGAAATTACTTATGTAGCAAGTATATAAACAAGAGCTAGAACATAGAAAGACATGGGAGAATCACTCTTGTACTTGCCAAAATCCAGAAATATATTAACTTTCAAGAAGCCATCTCTCTTTCAAGAAGCTACCACTTGTGTTCAAAGATCCTTGTCTTGAATAGATAAACTATTCTGTTTTACTAAATACTTTATCTATCTGTTTCACTACAAGCTGTGTAGGTTGCTTTTGGCTATCAAAATTGAGAAATCCAGCGACTGCAATGAGGCTACATTGGCACTGTAGTTTCCCTCTGGCAACTGGCAGCTGCACATCACGTATCTGGCTACCTCAAAAGCCTGCCCTCTCATTGCTCCCGTGTTGCTCAGAAGCCTGTCCCATCCCCTTCCCTCTGCTTTGGAGGTTTTTGTGTGTATGTTCTATTTGTTGTGAAGCTTGACAACTGGCTCGTTCCGTTTGCAATGTCTTTGCTCCCTGTTTGTGGCACGTTGTTGCTGGAAGAGACAAATTTGAGCCTGGGTGGGATATTTCTTTCAATGCTGAAGTCTTGAGCACTTTCTTTCGTAACAAGTTCTGCTTCTTTTATAACACAAGCAAACCCACAGTGACATCTTGCAGAACTCTGGAGAGCTCCTGCGCGTCCCTTATCTTTGGGACATCGATAGTTGTCCTTTAAGCCGATTTTGTCGTTGGAGCCTTGCCCCATGCATGTGATGCAGCAGCAGTGGCCGAGTGCTACGTGGGGGAGCTTGGTGACGGGCCTGGCCAGCCGGAGCGTGCAGGCCGCGCCAGCCAAAATTCAAGGTGAGCTCGTGCAAAGATCACTCATTTCTCTTGCAATATGCATGTTCAAAATGCAAGCATGACATCTGCGAGGGCGCATGTGCAGGAGCGCATTTGTGAGTGTGCGCGTGCGCGCATGTACATATGGGCGCGAGGGTGTTGTTTCCGAGGTTCTGCTGTACTCTCGAGTCTCAACATCAGTGACATCATGACATTGCTTGACATTGTGACATGTGTGGGGTCAAATGTTCTGACTGCAAGGTGGAATCAAGAGCAAGAGACGCTGTTCATAAGTCACATGCTTGCTTACCTGCTGTATGTGTATCTTGATTGTGTGCATGCGCGCTCGGCAGGTGTCAACGCCGTGAGCTCAAGCAGCGAGGGCAACGTGGCGGCGGCCGTGCACCCTCTGCCGGCATCGATCCAGCCTACAAGGCGCAGGGGCTGGCCCAAGAAGGGCTCTGCTGCAGCAGCGCCAGGTGGCAGCAGCATGGCCGTCCTGGACAAGGATGTCTCCAAGGGGCCGACGAAGAGGGCCGCTGCTACTCTACTGCCACGTCCTGCCAGAAGACCCCGATATAACGGGTGTAGTGCGGCCCAAGCGCGCCTTGTCATGCATGAGAAGGATGGGGAAACTCGGCACGCGGCGCTTGCAAAGGAGACGGCGGCCGCCGACGTGCAACGGGCGCGAAAGAAAGCAGACGAGGCGGCAGCCCTGACGGCCGCTATTGCAGCTTCCCTGGCCATGGCCAAGGCTGTGGGGGGGCTGCGGAGCGTTGCTGAGAGCGCTTGGGCCCGGGTTAGGGTAAACGGGGCCGGCACGCTGCTAGTGAGCACCTTCTAGGAGGAAGAGAAAGCCCCCATCACTAGAGCCCCCATCATTAGAGCCAACGGCAGTGCCACAAAGCTGCTGGGCTTGCTAGAATTTCCGTTGGAGGTCAACATAGAAGCGGAGGACATGATCCATGCGTGCGGGGGCAATAGGTATGAGGTTGTGCCCGCGGAAGATGACTGGCTCTCCCATCTGTCTCCCCCGCCGTCGCCTTACATTGCCCATCTTGCTGCTGCGCTGCTTTTTGCGCCAAACGAAGACGTCGCCCCACGCGGGTGCACCTCCACTGATTGCAGCGCACTTGCCGGCCCTTCCTCTCAACCTGCCGCCCTTGCGGACGTGGCATCTGACTCGTCTCCCGATGAAGTGCGGGCTCTGGTCCCACGGGCTCGGCAACCACCCGAGGAAATCGAGTACATCTCGATCTCCAACTCCGACGACTAGGGGTCCTCCTCAGATTGCTGCAGGGTTCCAGTTGGACCCTCCATCTGCTTCCATGTGGCGATCGGTCGTGCGCTTGCCCTGTACTGGGGTGGGCAGATGTCGGCATGTCTGGCGGATGACGTCGGCACGTCAGGCGGATGATGTAACCAAGGTTGGTTTTAAGGGGGCTCACATAGGTGTTAGCTGTTTCTCATCAAACAAAAAATGCGGGTACAATGAAAGTTTGGGAGGTGTCGTGTTGTGAATATTTATGGTGAGAAGAAGCTGGTTTAGACGGTATAGAGGAATCACCCGAGGGTGTACATACAGAAGGAACTTTCAGGTCAAACTTCTTGGCGTCCCCCTTGCTACATATAGAGCGAGGGTGTTGCTTAGGTCATTCCTGTACAAAAATCGAATCAGGTGTATCTCCTGACGGAGCAGCACACATCGTGCGGCGGTTGTAGTGCATGTGCACCATGTGTGCTGACCCTCGAGCTGTTTGTGCTACTTGGTGGCAATGGCACTTGAGGTAATCGCGTATATTGGGTTGTGCCCCTTGGTAGTAGGCTGTGACGAAGCCCATCACATACACTGGGGGCCTGCCAGGTGGCCCTCCAGGTATAACAAGTTCTGTTGTAATTATATGACTCAAAGCAAAGGTAGAGTACACTTTTGCTGGAGTACGAAGAGTGGTCCATTATAATGTACTTGTAGGCAGTTTGAGATGGTATGAATGGCGAGGAGAACAAAGCATCTCCGGCATAAGTTAGTGATATAGGGTACGGACATTCTATTCCTGAGATGACCTCGTAGGCTTGAGACGACGTGCACATGTACCAAGCACAATCCCTTATCAGGAGGCCATGGTCGTAATCTACGAATTATGGTACCTCCTTACAGTTTATTATGCAGCTCCACAATTGCGTCACTTTGTTTGCTAAATCTAATCCTACAGGAATCCTATCCAGCGCAGGACATTCCGAACTGCACAAAAGACTGTTCGTGGCATGACACATTCCTGTTTAAACTGTGAGTGAAAACTCACCAACTATAAGCATATCCTCGAGTACGCTTATACGAAGCACGTTATAGAGCACCAGCTCTGCCTACCCTGTCAAATTTAAAGTGCAAAGTATTGCAACCCAGCAGGTCGACTGACTTGGGACTTTGGAGGCACAAAACAAGCTTTGCAAAGTTCAGGATTGAAGCAGAATGCCGCACTTAAAAGACGCCTTCCAAATGATTTGCCGCCGCCGCGGCATTGGCTGGGCATATAATCCATGACATCTCAGGAAGCGTGGGCACCACTGCCCATGGTGGTGTTTGGGACGAACTCGTTTTACAAGATAGATCATCCGTTGGCTACCTGCTTTCATGCAGACGGTTTCTGGAAACTCATGAGCTGATTGGGTCAAAGACAGTCTCAAATCTCTCTGCCCGCACCGCGCCCGCTGTCTTAACATTCTAATGCATTTGTGGGCGACAGAAATGCTCGAGCAGAGAAGTGCTGCTCGCAAAGAGGGTGGAGCTTTCGGTCTCAGCGCACGACTCCTGCGTGGATGGCGCCATTCATATGGAGAAGCGCGTCTGCCAAAAAGCCATCTGTTGCTACACACTTCTTGAAGCAAACATCGAGGATGCCTGCCTGTGTGTGTGTATGTGCGCGTGCATGCGTGCATGTGTGTGTGTGCATCCTTGGTGCACGTGTGTGTGAGCGTGCCTGTGCGTGTGGGCGGGCGTGTGTGTGTGTGTGCGCGCGCGTGCGCGTGTGTGTGTCTCTACACGTGTGCGTGCGTGCGTGTCACTTGCTGTAATTGCTGCTCATCAAAATCGTTGTGTCATAGCCGATGTTGACCTTTCTAAGATTTTCTGATATATCCTTGAGATTCAAAAAAGGGAACAATGCTCGTCATCTAAATTGCTCAGCTCTCGGTGTATTCAATTTTTCGAAACAAGGGTGCAAATTGTCTTGGCAGGAGAAGTTGCACTTGTGCCTGCGCCTGTCTGAGCTGGCTTCGCTTCCACCTGTGGATGCAGCCTGCAAGTTGTCCTGGTTCATGTGCCGCGCTGCCGTCGGATCACAGATGAGGAGGAGCACAAGCAGGCGGCAACAACTCCTGGCTGTTGACCTTTGCATCACCTCAGCTTAGCCGCCAAGTGTCGAGGATCGTCTTTTGCCTTGCTATATTTTGAGATGCGCGTGTGTGCATGTGTAGAGATTTGGGAGTCATAATGCCTCAGAAGTGATTGGCCCATGCATCGGCGCGCACAGCATGTTACATAATGAGAGAAGAGAACCTAACGTACGATTCTGAACTAGTCTAGGTCACCATTCAGCAGACAAGACAGGACAACAAAGTGGAGAAAACAGTGTAGAGAGCAGCCTCACCCTCCCCCCTCCACCCCCTCCTCCTCTTTCCCCCTCCACCTAAACTGAATAGAACCTCGTCTTAACGGAGTGGGGGGCGAGACAGCTGGCAACAATTCACTTACGCAGTCAGCCTCTGTAAGGCGGGCGCTTCTGAATTCATGGCACAGAATACTGGACACGTGATTGCCGAGCATTGCCGCCCTTTCTCCTCAAGACGAAACGGCAGAGAGAAGTTGGCTCTAAATGTGGAGATTCGTTGCCCTGCTTTCTTGCCGGTGCACATCGACAAGGACTAAGTTGCGGCATCTCTCCAGAGCAGACTGACTATCTGTTTGGATGGAAAGTGGATCAACTGTACAGTCGACAAGTGGCAGCTTCACCCGCCCTTGATAATTGTAAGCTGCTTCTGTATCATTGCAAAGAGCGAGGCTCACGAATGGGGCATGAAGAATCTTGGCCGTCTGCTGCTGAATCTGACGGGTGCCTCTGCAGATGCTGATGTCACGATACAATCAAGTGGAAGTAGCAGCAGCCACAAGCACAGACTTGGACAGAGCATTCTCAAGCTGCCCCCTTTTCCTTCTCTACCGGGCCTAGAGTATCAGATGGTTCCAGGGCCTTGAGATACTACGACTGCAGACATCCATCCACAGGACTCATATCATCCAGAATCCTACTTACAAGCAGAGTGGCCCAGTTCTGCTTCAAGGCATAGCGTATCTTCTCTAGCATGAGATGCGCAAGACCCCTTTCACTATTTTCTGCTGCTGAAGCTTTGGAAACGTCCCGGCCATTTTGCCCCCAATAGTGTGATGATGCAGCCGTAGCTTCTCCGCACTCTTGGCATTCCAAACCCGCCCCCTACCAGCAAAGATGCACGCTGATAGGTCCAGATAAAGGAGCCATGTCACTTGCTTTAGCATTCCTTGGGGCCTTAGATGCATGTCAATGTTTTACAGTAAAATAAATTGCTTATTGTTGTCGTGAATCATCCAGATAGCACAACTTCAAGAGCCCAAAAACTAGGCAGGAAAATGTAGTGAATTTAGCTCAACAGCGAAACAAGCTATGAGAACAACTGAGTTATCTACAAAAAATTTAGATCCTCTGATTTATCCTAGAACAGTTTAAATGATACGGTCGATGAAGGCTGCTCTCCCTTTCTCTCCAAGACTTTTTAGATTCAAGATGGCAACTGGCGGACATGGCTGGTCCTGCGACCAAGGGGAAGTGCCACCACAGCGTTCTCCCTCCCTCCCTCCCTCCCTCCCTCTTAAAGCTCTTTAGCTCCTGCAAGAAAGTGACACGCGAATCAGGTAACTAAGAATACAGATTGCAACCTGGGAACAAACCTCAACCTCCATGCATTCAACCAGAACCCTCTCAACGTACACCCGTGGCAGATAGGATAATATAGTTTAAAATGGTTCGAGTAGTGGAATGCCTTAATTTGACGCTCATTGACGCTGCTGCTCGCTGCACTAGCTAGAACTAGTGAGGATCTAGAAGGTAGTCCCGCTTCATCCCGCTTAACGTCGCCCAGGCGGTCGACCCTAGTCAATGCTTGTCATTGCCAGTCATCTCCCCACTTTCTGTGGTTCCAACTTCCCTGCCCATCCGGACCCTGGAGGAGGCACGTTGAGTAATTTTGAGAATTCCACGCTTCGAATATCCACATCGACAGGTGTAGTTTGCCGCCCAGCCCGATGCTGCTGCCAGGAAACGGAAAAAGATTCAGTCCCAGGTTGGACTAGGGCTATACAAAAACTGGCCAAATAGCCAAAAAGCCAGGGTGGTTCTATATCGTTCGTTTTGGAAAGGCCAAAAGTTTCATATTATTTCCGACCGGAGACCGAAATTTATCAATTTTAAAAACGCTATATGAAACGGAAATAGGTTGCGCAGGACTTGCATGATTAAATGTGCTGATCCCCCTTCCATCTAACTCTCCTTTTCCCTTCCTCCTCCGGAACGTACTGCTGCAGCCTGGGTCTCTCCAGTGACCTAGAAAAAAGCGCCCACTGTCACGAGATATTTGCAAAAAATCCACAGCGCTCATCTCCCTTTTTCCTTCTACTCCGGCCTTCTTGATGCTCTGTGAGGACTCTCTGTGCTGGCGCTCTGGCTTGCAGTGGGCCTGCATTTGAAGGTAAGAAGGCTGTCCATTCTTCAACTCAGTATGGCCTTCATCGTACTCATTTGGCGCTCGATATGAGTGTTTTTGTTGCTGGAATGCAGCTGCTTGTTGCTGAGAAAGAGGAAGGGAGTGAGGAAAGAGAGCTTCTGCTGGAACATGCTGAAAATCGAGCGCCCGTGTAAGCTGCTGCCACTAGCGAAGACGGAGGGACGGGGGGTTAGGTGGGAGTGCTCGGCTGAAGATAATAGGAAACGACTCACGATGAAGATAGCCAAGATACACAAATCATGGTCATTAACATGCTGGAAGACACTGCAGAAAGTTTACAAGATGCAAAAAATGATGGTGTTTCTGCTGTATGTCATGGGGATCTTCCTCATCACACTTCCGCTTTGCAAAGCTGCTTACTGTTTTCTTTGCATGAAGTTGGCCAAACTCCTGGCGATCGTGAAGGCGCTGTCATCAGCAGCTCTGCTTGTCTAGTGTCAAGAACTTCAGCTGGCCTCTAGCCAGCAACTTGAGAATGGCTGCCTCTTTGAAACAACATATTTATTGTTCTCATAGAGTGTGTGGCAGGGTCTTTGAAGCAGGCAGAGTTGGATGGCCACCTGCAACTTTCACCCCTATTATGGGGCGTTGGCCTCCATTGCCAATGCTCCCTCCATCGATAGGGAGCGTCAAGGAAGAGGGTCGCAGGCAAATGCCGGTGACTGTGGTCTTGTGGACGAGATTTCCGCTTCCGATCAGCACAACCTAAGCTTACTTTGTGGTGATTTTAACGAGGAGGACCTCCTCAAACACCCACCTCTAGGCCTTACGCTAAGAAAGTCTGGCTCGTTCCTGGAGCTTCTGAGCAAACAGCTGGCTAAACATGATCCCGTCAGCCCCCAGAGGAATGAGCCAGAAGGCTCGCCTGTTCATATGGAAAATGCTCTGCATATGCAGGCAGGCTGTTCAATGGGCAAGGTGAAGTATTCGACCTTGATTGCAGAGAGCATCACTATTGGCGCATGGAAGGTGAGGCTTCTGACCTAAGATGCTGAAGCCTATGCTTCATGTGGTCTGCTCTTCAGGTCCATACTACGCGGTTGAGAATAGTCTGAAAGTGCACCTGGTTGGTTCACGTGTCCTCTGTCAGCTCCTAAAGCTGTCCGGTGACTGAGCTTGTTGACTGCCTAATAACTGCCTAGATGAAGATATCAACTGTATGTGCCAGACCAGGGAGGTCATGTTTCTGACCATAGGTCCATGCATGTTTGCCTGTACTCGGGTAGGGTGAGTGACACGGCCCTTTCTCTCACAAGACTGGGCCTTTCTCTCACCATTTCTGCGATTGCCTGGATATTTCGTGTGGGACAGCAAGTCTCTCAACATGAGGAGCATATTGTTGCAAAGTTTCAGTATGCCCAGAGGAAACTTATTTGGGAGGTCCTTGAAGAAGGGCTCAAAAGCAAGATGGAGGTGGACTACGATGATATCTCGTTCTTAAGAGCAACGTACTTGGGAAGCGCGCCGAGCATTCTCGAAGTTTGGGTAATTGCTTCAAGTCCTTGGTCCCTTCTCTTACTTCCTGTGACAGCTGTAAGGCTGCTTGTTGGCTTGCAGGCTGTGCAATCAATCAGCTCTGATGAGATTACATTGCCACTGTGCATGCCCTCCGCCACCTGGCAGCACTGCCATGTAGCTGGCTTCTTCAGAAGCTTGTGTCTCTTTGCTCCAGTCGTGTTGCGAAAGCATTGTTATGTTCTTTGAAGTTGTCTTGCCCCTTGGCTGTTGTCTGGTGATTGGTTGGAAGTAGCAACTTTATGCACATTGTTACTAGAGTGTATGATGAATTACTACCTCTTGTCAACTCAAGCAGGTTTGAGCAGTGGCAGCAGCAGCAGCAGCAGCTGACAGTTGGTCATTTGTGTTTACTTGCAATATGCTCTGGTGGTGTGCAGGTAAGACATGCTCCTGCGCATCACTCAATGTCTACCTCCGAGCACAGGGAGCAGACCACCTCGGAGGACTTCACCCATGGCGTGCCCGCAGCTCCCACGTGAGTCCTCCAAGTCCTTGCACCCTCTTGCTACCTGTGGCTGTCTGTCAATTATTCCTGAAGGAGTCCACCTGGTGGCTCACGGGAGCTTCATGAAGCCCTCCTGCTTGTTGCTGCCCTCTGTTGCGCAGGCGCCATCTGTTGACGTTTCCGGAGGGCTCCCTGGGCAAGCACTTTGACCAGCTGCGGACGTCTGACCCCAGACTTGATGAAATGGCCATAGTGGACACAGCTGCTCCCGCTGCTGTCATGCACTTTGGAGGGCACTCTGCTGGCCACCATTGGCCCCTCTCTCGTGTGCGCGCCCCTGCTGTCAACTCTGGTGTATGTCCCCCCGCCACCCTTCCGAACTTTTACGTATAACGGCTTTGTGTGTGTTTTTTACTTTGTACCAAGTTTGACAGTGTGCATTGGGCTCGACATTTGCAGCGAGGTTGTTTTCTCATGCTTCAGACTCTTGCAGTGTCAGAGAAGGCTGAGCCGCTCAGCTGTTGCTTTCATACCAGCTCCTGGGTGTTTCACATTCCCGGTATAGGCCCACGACAAATTTGTGCTCCCAAGTACACGGGCAGACCCGGAAAGACATCCTCCCTTCAAAGCTTGTGCGCACCTGTTGTTAGTGCAGTTTTGGTGCCTCTGGCTGATGGCTTCTTTGCTGGCGTGCCACAGATGGTGCAGCAAGGGCCGAGTGCTGGAGGGAGCAGCCCCCTGATGGGCCTGGCCAGGCGGAGCGTCCAGGCTGCACCAGCCATGCACTACGCAGGCCATCCTTCTGTGACGCATGGTGAGATTGTGCACGGGTGACTTGTTCCTTCTATAGCTTGACCAAAGGTCATGGTGAATGTGTCCTGTCTGTGCCCGTAGGTGTGTGGGTGTCCTGTATAATACGGATGTTTGTGTGCTTTTGTGAGAAAGAGAGTGTGTGAGGAGAGAGTGTATGTGCGTTCGCACTTCCACGTGTGTGTCTTCCAGGTTCTATTGTACTCTGGTTGTGAACTAAGGTCTTCTGACAAACATAGGGTCAAGTGGACTGCGTGGTGAAGATGGGGTGGGGCTCGGCTGTCCGCAACTAGTGTGCTAACCTGCCACGTGTCGTGTGCTCGTCTGGCAGTCGTCAGGTACCCTTTGAATGGTTCCAGTACCTCCAGCTCAGGCGCGGAGGGCCACGTGGCGACAGCCTTGCATCCCCATCTGGCACCAGGCCCATATAGGGTTCAGCTTCCTCCCTCTCACTACGAAATGGACGGAAGGGCCCTGCCCCCCCCGGCAGGTGGTCATTACTACTATGCTGCTGGTCACCAGCTGTTTGGGTCTCATTATCATCAACCTGGCAATCCTAGCCTGACCCAGGTCGTAAGCCAGGTGGCCCCTTCCTGGAGCCTCCAGGCGGCTCTGCCAGCAGCTTCGTCATACCCCCTGGGCCTGCACCCCCCACATCCGCGCAATTCGGCTGCCAGCCCTCACCGGGTTCGAAGCGAGCCCTCAAGGCCCTGGGACAAGCCCAAGACGGGCTCTGCCGCAGCAGGGCCAGGTGGTGGTAGCAGCAAGGACAACCATGGCAGAGGCATCCCGAAGGCGTCCTTGAAGAGGGCCGCGACTGCCAAGAAGCGCTTTCAGCCACCTCCTGCCAAGAGGGCCAGAAACGAGAGATGCACCGCGGCGCGAGCACACCTCGTCATGTATGAAGCGGGGGGGGAGAAGAGGTTTGTGACGCTCGCGGAAGAGGCGGAGGCAGTCGCAGCCGCTGCTGCACGGGAGGCGGCACAACAAGCGGAGGCAGCGGCCATGGCGGCGGCCATGGCGGCTTCCATTGCAGAGGCCGAGGCTGCCGCTGGCCTGACAAGTGTCCCTGACGGTGCGAAGGGCCTGATCACTGAAGAGGCTGCTGGCATGCTGCCAGCATATGCCTTCCAGGAGGGGGAGTTTGCCGCTAGCGAGGGAACCGGAGGTGCTGCCACGCGGATGCAGGGCTTGGCAGAAGATCTGTCGGAAGAGGAATGGGATGGACTGCTGATGACCGATGGACAGGTCGTCGTGCCAGCTGGCATGGGGGCTGCAGAAGCCCAAGAGGACTATTTCCTGATGAATGACGTGTCTGATGTAACTAATTTCTCTTTTTTCTCTGACTTGTCTCCTCTCGTGGACCTGGCCTTCCTGTGAATGGGACGTTCTCGTGGGCCCCTCCTCTTCATTCGTCGTCATTGCGGATCTGGAACCTTGATCATTTTTCTGCATGGCCTAATTAGGCCAGCTCATAATTTGGACCTTCTCATCAGCCAGAGAACGGAGGTGTTACGAGGGTCTTCGAGGTGTTCGATTGTACTAAATTATGCTGGAAGGCAGTGTAGACGGTATGAAATTCGTTCAGAGTGTACATTGTAGGAACTGCCAGGTATAATTCTTTTTTTGGGAACCCCTTTCTGGAGGAGGTGGGCTGTCGCTCCGATACTCCAGTAGACTGAATTCAGCGCTGCTTTTGATTGAGCCAGCACACATTGTGGTGATTTACTTGCCGCCATGTGTGCTGTTTCTCCAGCATTTTACGCTGATAGCTTTCTTAGCGGCAGCCCAATGAGGGGTCACTTTTCGTAGTCGATGGGTCTTACTGAAGTTCCCGCACCCGCACACAGATGATGCCCAAATAAGTATGCAGATGGCCTGCCAGGCGGCCAGGCTGCTGAGTCTGTTTGATATGCTGGTACACACTAGCATGTTTCCTTCTTTGCAGCAGCTGTTGCAGGGCCAGTTGTAGTTGTTGATGTGGTCAAACAAATTTTGGTAGAGTAGAAAGACATAGGGTCATCAGTCGTCTACCTCTAAATTGTTGTATGGAAGTTTCAGAATGTAGTGTAGAAAAAATGCTAGGGATGGGGTTAGGCCCAGGATTGTAGTTGACATGTTCTACTCCAAGTTTCTGAGCTTTCTAGTTGTTGGTTTAAGAGTAACAAAAGTGGTTTATTCCGGTTGTAGGCCTTTATGTATGGAATTAATTACTGAGACTCGCAAGTCAGGTATTTATATCCCTTATCGTAAAAGCCTTAGTTGTACTCTTAGACCACTAAACACAAATTGTGGATATCAGTTTACAGCTCCAGAGCAACCTCGGTGTAGGAGATGTTTGACTTATAGCTTAGCATTGGCAAAAAAAACTATCTGTTGAAACGCAGCATTTGCTCCTTAGACGTCAGTCATTGCATGCTCACTACTTGGAGGGCGATCAAAATACTATACCAAAACACAGTTTGCCTACAATTTTAAACTGAGGTTGCTCTTATTGATTTAGCCAACAATCAAATGTACAATGATGCATCAATCAACCAAAATTGTATAGAGTTGTATAACATGACAAATGAGGCCTGATATGCTAAAGATTGTCTCATACCAACAAAGTTGACACCGTATTCCACGGGAGATGCATTTGTAAGGCGAATTTACTATCAAAAATGAAAAACAGCCCCCTTTTGCCACCACTTACACTTCTCATCACAAATTGTTCAGTATTTGACGTGCAAACTCTATTTATAAGCTTTCCCTTCTCTCTTCACTCTTCCCATCCTATAGCTACACTGTAACGCGACAAATTACGAAAGTGTTGTACATAAGCAAGGGCGTCAAGTTTTTGGGAAAAGTTTGTTGAAGTATCGCTTATTGTCAAACACAACTACGTGGCACTTCCGCGCAATGAACTTTTGTTTCATAAAATTTGTTTTGCGCTTCACATTCTTGATGATGCCCCGAAATGAGCTAACATACGACTTTGTTGCGTTGTGTGCAATTTTTTGTAGCCATTATATTAGCGAGAGAGAAAGATGCACCCACGGTTGACATCAATTTCTTAAGCACAAGATTCATTCTACTCTCAAGCATGTGAGGTGCAAGAGTCATCTCTAACATGATGAGTGTTGATCAATACAAGTCTTTAGTGACAACGTACATGCTCAAGGGTGCACATACATATTTATTGTAAGATATGATTTTTTTGCAATGTTTGTTCTTTACTATTCTCCAAATTGTCAAACTTGTTACCTCTATTCGAACTCAAGGTCTTTCACTTAATACACTTATTCACAAATTTTTGGCCTTCTTGTCTCTAAGCTTATTCAAACATACACATCCTTAGGCGTCAAGACACTTGAGCTTGGCGTACTCGGTGAAAATTGCCTCGATTGTGCTCATGAAACGTATTGGAATTTGAGAAAGCTCAAATCTTGTTCCCTTTCTGTCCTCGAGCCGAGAGCCCTCCTTAGCATGTTAATGTGCAATACATTTGTTGCAATTTCACATTTGAGCCAATTGCGCAAGTAATGGACTATCTTTCCACGACTACGATGTCATCGATAGCCTCTCAAGAATGAGAATTCTTACTTCTTGTTCGATTGAAGGGTAGCAATTACAAGTCCCCCTCTTGCTTGGGCGCAGAGGATCACTTCTCATTGCTTTTTGCGTCAATTGACTCAAGTCGCTTCATGACTCATTCCACCTAGGGCAACTCTTCATAATGGTCAACACTACAAATTTGATCAACACCATCTAGGGGAACGAAGAACAATATCATTCGCGTACGACTATATCACCCAACTTCGTGTTTAGTAGAAAAAAATGAGTGACACATTTTGGTTGTCAATGGTATACGGCGGTTTACAACAAAATATTATCATGTGTGCAAATGCTGATGACAAGTAACTCGCCTTTGCCATCTTGTGACGTGATGACGCACGAGGTCGAGTTCATCGAGTGTTCAAAAGCACTCGATTAAGTTTGCTTGAAAACATAATTCAAAAGTAGCGCTTAATTGTCTGAGGCTTGATATTTGACCAAAACGTTTCAATCTCTCCCATTGAACATTGAGCGCCCAAATATCGATGTTAACCACAATCTTTTGAAATCACTTTGTCAGGGTACTTGCTGATACAGCGTGTAAGGTTATGAAACTGTAGTTTGTATTTTTATAACATTTTATATGCATAGAGTGTGATTTTAGAAGAACTTTGGCCTTTAATTCAAGTCATTTGGACAAGTATTGAGAAAGTTATGAGTTTTGGGAGTTTTTAGTGAGTTTTTAATGTCACAGATTCAATTCAGTGACAAGGACAGGTCCAGTGACGAAAATTTCGGTTGGAGTCCAGGAAGTAGGACATTGAAACATGAGGGTTCCAGAAACTACGTACAATTACGTAGAGTGCCAAAGTGTCCGTGAGGAGTTAGTGGACTGTGTACTAGAATATTCTAGAATGTGATTGTGTGCGTGTGAGTGTGCTAGCTTGTCCAACTAGGCAAGGTCAAGTACATGGAAGGAGCCATAGGAGAAGGTTCTGGAGATACCTTGCTAGAGAGGACACTTAGAGTTAAAAGGATAAATGGGAAGCACAAGGAAGTAGAGGGGGCTTAGTCTAGTCTAACCCCAATATATATCGATGTGCAGTATGCGCGGATTGAAAATGAGTAGTCGCTGGGCATGGTTGGGACACGTGTGAAAGGAACACAAAGAGCATTAATTGTGATGTCTTAGGGCTGGTTTAGAGTGGGCACTCGCGAAATATTCTATTCCGCACATTGCGCTATCGAGTTTTGTGCTATTCAATTTTCCAGAAATTTATTCAATTGTACAAGTGACCGAATTAAAAAGATTTCAAAAATTTGGTTTACAGTGGCCACACGTCCTCGCTATGCAATCGTCGCTAAAATGCCCCGATCACGAGGGTCATGATTTGCAGCTCACAAAATTGGCGTGGAAGTACGTCAGTGATTACAGTAGGCGGGGATAGCAAGGTCGTTTTTGGCATGTACTCCGGTGTACCTTGCACGATTTCCGACTCCACAAGATAAGAACGCGAACCTGTCTCAATTGACTCTTGAGGTCAATTGCGTTTTCTACTATCCAGTTCACTTTTAGCCGTTTTCCAATTGTAGGCGCGACTGAAATGGATAGCAAGGAGCGCGCAAAAGTGCACTCTAAACATCGAAAATGGTCGAGATTTCAAATTATATCGACGCGTTGTACCGCCGGGTACAGACGGGTACAGTCAAATTGAATAGAATCGCTCGTTTTTGCCCACTCTAAACCAGCCCTTAACCAGTCGTCCTGAACACTTCAAAATTCTCTACGGAAGTGGCATGCATGTGGCATGTATGATGGAGGTGCTTGTCGGCTAGATCTGCTCACTCCACGCACGTCCTCACAGGTTTAACGTGTCGAATTGGCACTTTTCGGTACTTTTCGCTTTTCACTCAAATCTTTCTCATTTTTATCTGAAAACCCTTCTTGTGTCAGAAAAATGCCGGTCATCTACGATGCTTCGGGAACCCAATATATACTGTTCAAAACTGTACATGCACCAAGTTTTACAGAGTGAAATTAAGTGGTTTATAGTGGCTTTTAGGGGTGTCCTCCACTTTTGTGGGGTGTACTTTTAGTGACTTTTAGCAATTGAATTGAAAGAATATCAATTGACCTCAAGAGGTCCTTTGGAATTTTGAATAATTTCGAACACAACGTCTCCAAATCTTGCTCAAAACAACTCGTGTTGAGTCAAAGACGACTGACATACGCGTGACCGGTCAGATCAACCCCATCTCACGTACCTTCACTTCGCTATTTGAAACTAAAGCGCCACAAATATCTTTTGAAAAATGGTACATCTCGAAATGTCCACAAGACGGCAGTGTCTATAAATAATGGGTCAATTATGGAATTAGCCCTATCGTGACCGCTGTGCCGACAAATATGGTATGTCAAGAGCGGCTTGAAGACGAAAGGCAACAAGGGTGGGGAATTCTGGGAGCATTGTGCGCTGTAAACCGATATGACTCCGCCTGCGATTGCATTTGAAACAGATCAAGTAATTTGAAAGTGACGCAACTGCGCGAGTGGCGGAAATGATTTTTTTGAGTGGCCTTAGTAAATAGGCCCTAAGAATACAATGAATAACAAGCTCGAAACGCCAGTTTATATACGAAATACCACCAGCCTCCAGGATCTAGTGTGCAACAGAGCATGTCTGGCGCTACCCGGCGCTTGAGGAGAACGTTGTCTCGTGACTCTCGTCCTCAAAAGGTTATGATACCCTTGGGGCAAAAGTCGTCGTGATCGATCATCTATGCAACGAGAACTGTTGGCGATGTGATAATTGGCCTGGAAAGTCGAGACCCGAGACGGTGAACCGTGACCATGGGGGGGGAAATGGCGCTAGTTTTCTGGATTTTAAAACCGGGTCGCTAAGATCATTCACTAAGTCTCCGAGCTTTGAATTAAGGTCATTACTGATACGAATCTGCTTAACTCTAGGTTGCAGAATTTATGATTGATTTAAGTCGCCATTTGAAATCGACGAACTTTGGGCGCTGTTTCACGGATTCCTGAACGCAATCACCCCCCCATGGTCGAGACTCGAGAGTCGAGACTCGTCACTCAACCAGGAGAGTGGCCTGGAGCTGGCCTGGAGCTGGCCTGGAGTGGCACCCCGAGCAGCCTGAACTCTGGGGACGTTCGCACGTCCGTTTCTCGACTGACGTCACCTGAGTCCTGGCTCCCGAGTCCCGAATCCGGGGGCCCGAGGTGCTCGAGACCACTCGAGAGCAGCTCGAGAGTCGAGAATCGAGCAGAGTCGAGAGTCGAATGCAGTCGAGTGTCAAATCAGTGCACGTCAGCTGCAGGACACATCAGCCATGAGTGACCATTGACGAGTCACGACCTGAAATAATGAGCAACGGCCCTATAACGTGATTGGAGCTGTCGTGCAAGTTGCAATCATGACAAGTCCAACTTTGACTTCGGACCGCTTTGAATGGAAGGACCGTCGCACGCACATCACTCTGAATCTGCTCATTTTTTGCTTAGCTTGCGTTCCGTGGCTCAGCATATACAACAGGAGATTAATTCTCTGATCTGCTACTTTCTTTTTGCAACTTTGCTGCCTCCTTCATACGAAACATACTTTCGTAGACCGATTCTCGCCCTTTCCTTCTTCAGGGGCACCTTTGCAATTGCAATGGTGGCAGAGCGCAGACAATTGCAGATCACGGTAGATGAGTATTGCGATCACAAGTCGCAGAGTGACACCAAGAGTCCTTGCAAGCCGATCGTGCAAGTACAGGGACAGGCGCATGCCTTGGCAGAGGCTGCCAGACAATGGAGAGGTGAAGAAGAGTCTCTCACCGATGAGGACTCCTTCAACCATGTATGGCAGCTGCCTGGAGTCGCCTCTATAAGTTGCCTGGAAGACTCTGCATGGCTAGAGCCTGAAGCCGACGAGCAGATTTCTAGAAACATCGGGTGGTTTGGACTAAAAAAGAGTTCCGAATCGGGCAGCATTTCTGGTGGCCTGGTGAGGCAACAGTCGGTAGAGATTCCTCCTTCCAAAGCTCTCCACTCGGTGAAGCATGTGCGCGTAAGAAGCTGGGGAGGATTTCATACAACAGGCAGTCAGAAGGCGTCTGTGGACAGGAAGGGATCAGAGAAGGGGGGACTCCACGCCCTCTCCGAGGTGTCACCCATAGACAGTGAAATCCCATCGACACCTCCAGGGATGATGTCGCCAACCACGCCCTCTCACTTTTCCAAATTGCTTGCAGCAGACAAGGTGGCATCTTCAGCGTGGAAAGATGAGGACTTGGACTCCCATACGCAGGCAGGCTGCTGGCAGCCCAGGGCTCTCCATCTGAAGGGCCTACTAGACATAGACTTCAAGAGGGGATATAGTAAGAAGAGCAAAAAAGACAGTTGGGTTGTGGTGACAATAAATGTAGAGCCCCCTGATGCGGCAACTCCCCGCAGGAAAAAGAAATGCCACGCAAGTAGCCCTGCAGCCAAGACTCTGTCACCGTCTCAAACCAGCAGCCACGAAGTGAACAGAAAGTGTACACGTGCTGACTGCCGCGACCGGAGCGCCCACGGCGTGCTCAGTTTGATGGAGAAGGACTGCAATGCAGCCATGGGCAAAAATGGGCTGAAAAAGTTGTGGCTCATAATCAAGCCGCGTGCAGGCCCTCTCCATGCTTTGAGGTCGAGAATACCAGCCTCCATCTGAGTGCACACTCTCTTCAGCGCTCAGCTTTTCCTGTATATTGAGCTCAATCGCAAGGACGTCATCTGCTTGTATCGTGCGCGTGGACAATTTGGCATTGCTTTGAGTAACGCATAGGGGGGAATTATTACTGTAGCACAGACATATGTACAAATATTTACTTGTTCTCAGAATAGTAGCATCATACAAGGGAAGCTAGACTTCATAAGCCGGGGAAGTATACTTCCTATCTGGCAAAGGGGACAGGTATAATTGTCAAAGTTAAGTATACCTCTAAGCTCAATCCAATGACTTGACAGTACTTGTTGAGTGTGGAAGCGAGGTATGCACTAGCGAAGCATACATTTAAGTGCAGGCTCTCAATCACGTATAGACGATAAGAGAGGCGAGTCATTAGCTGGCTATACATGACCCCAAGGGGGATAGCCCCCTGGGTCCACGAGCACAAATCTAGTGTAGGTACAGCTATTTGTATCCTGTAGGACCCAATGTACTACGTGGAGATGCATATGAATGTGTGAACACCTTGTCCACACTTCTCACAATTATGGCAGGGAGCCTCTTACTGTGCGTTGTAAAACATGGACAGTCTAGTGAGCATGTCACCCACACTTTTTGTGCGCAATCGTCCCAGGATGTCAAGCCAGGGCTGTCTTGTTGGAAGTATACTAATGAGCTCTCTGCAAATCCAGATCCTGATCCAAGCAAAGCAGAAGTCACGCTACTGTACCAGGATACTCTCAAGGCAAGCTTTAAAATGGATAACGTAGCAACATAAGAAGTCTGACACATGCTATTTCAGCTCTGCTAAATTGTTCAAAGGTATAGTAAGGAGGCACAGGAGTGTAACCACAAGGTAAGCCACTGCTTTCTTCTGCCAGGTTAGGTCGTACACGCTCATACATATATGCATATATATATGTATGTATACTTATATGTATATATTTACATCTTGCAGCAACTATGTACAGCTCATTCCTCTACAACATAATCAAGAATCACCGTACTATACCGTACTGTTACCCCCCACGATGCATTCACCCTACCCATTACCTCCCAAATGCCCTTGGTGGGATGGAAGGTTGGCCTCATACCTGCCCTCACCCATGGTATGTGAAGGAATCCAAAATTCTACCTACCACGAGACGACTTCTGAAGCTAGTCCTCCTCCAAGACCGAACAGAGGGAGGCAGGAAGGCCTTGAATGTGGTAACTGAGTTCACAGAGACTCCAACCTGAGCGAAACTGCTGAGCTGAGCGGAGCTATTAGTAGGTAACAAGATGATGAGCGAGTCAAAGACAGCCATACGCCCTATATCTACTCACACACCCACGCGCACGTGTGTGCGCGCACACACACACCCACACACACACAAATACTCTGTACAGTGAAATATAAATCAGGAGGATACTACATGAGATCTGCCGCCATGTGCTGGGTCTGCTGAGTGTACGTGTGCCTGTTGGGAAGGGATAGCTCCCGCTGCAAAGCGTTGCTCTGAGCTTACAACCACAAAACACGCACAGCGCGAGGAGGGCTAAGAACCCCTCAAATGAGTCTGGTCCCTCCACCCCCATCTCACAAACTCGGGACTCCCTTCTGACACCAGACCCCTCTCCCCTTCCGAGTCGAAACCCCCTCCACCCACACCTTGCCCCGTCCACCGCTACGTTTCTCTTCTTTCACCCACCCTGCCCTATCGCCAAAAAACGCGCGTCATATGACCTGCCCGCCAATCGCCGGGGCAAGAAATCTCGCTTGCCCGCTTGCCCCCGCTTTTGCCTGTCAGTGGGCAGGAAGGCCGGCGGGCCGCAGTGCCGAGTGAGTAGTGGCACAACTAGCCCATGAGAATGTTGCGCACTTGCGCGGCAATGTCGGCCTGCACATGCTCGTCCGCGACGGGCTGCCCCTCCCGGTCCAGCAGCAGAAAGCGGTACACCTCGTACTGCCGCCCGTCCAGCTGGTGCCGCGTGATGTCCCCCTGCGCCCGACCGCAAGCCACCACAGCGTACGTGTCAGCTCATCTTACAGCCGGTGAACACACACACAGACACACACACACACACACCACATGCATGCGTATGTACGTGCAGCGGACGACCCTGGGCCTGACTTCAAGCCTGTGGCCCTTCGCATGTGGCGCCTTCAACAGCCCGCAGAAGTCCTGCACCGCGCCAGTGCCTGCTTGCACACAGGCCCACACACGCCTGGGCCCTCTCCCTCGACGGAAGCGCCTCTAGCAATGACGCTCGTCCGTCGGCTGCGAGCTGCGTTCCCAGAGCAGAGTGCGGCACTCACAGCCTAGTACAGAGCAGGGGCCCTCCGGCCACACACATGCTCGTGCAATCTGGCCCAAGGGGGGACTGGAGGGGCAAGAAGCTCTTGCTGCCTACTGCACTCCGGAGCTCCTGGACGCAGTACAACAACCTTCTCAGCATGCCTCCCCATCATTCACCTACAGGCAAACAAGCCCCGACCCTCTGAGCGTCACCAGGCAGGGAGTGTTTGAAGTCAGCAGAGGAAGGGGGGNGGGGGGTAAGCAGCCACCTTGAAAATCTGGAGGCCGAGCTGCGCGAGGACGTACGTCACGTCGTACAGCACGCGCGGCCGGCCGCGGCCGCAGCGCTCGACAGGTGTCGAGACGAGGAGCTCCGAGTCGGGGCCGGTAGTGGCCACGCCCACGCCGATGGGTTCCTCCAGCTCCGTGCGCAGGCGTCGCACCAGCTCGCGCTGCTTCCTCTCGTCGTACAGCTTGCGGCCCTTGGCGTCCTGGATGAAGATGTTCAGGAAGCACACGCCGCCCTCCGTTGTGATCCTCCCGTAGCCCACCTGGGCAAAGGGAGCCCGGCAAGTGGCACGCGAGTCAGTAACACACTCAGTGCAGATGTGCATACAGCGCGTGCGTACGCAGACCGGATGTGTGTGTACGTGCGCAGATGACACGTGTCAAGCACACGTGCCCCGTCAGCACGAGGCGAGCCTGGGCTGACTTATTTTCTATGATACACGTGCGTGCACATGTGTCTTTAACAAAACACGCACTCCTTTTTGCATGAGGCGAGCCAGGGCGGCAGCGCTCCCTGTCCATATGGCTGCTAGGTTAAGTAAAGGAGGAAGGATGGCCTGCATTTGCACAGGCAAAACCCACCAGAAATGAGCGCCCCATCTCCCTCCTCCCCCCCCC
>WELA01002297.1:893194-920497 GCA_009602735.1 Mesotaenium endlicherianum
CCCCCCCCCCCCCTCCCCTTCCTATCAAACACGGCAGGGCCTCTTAGAGGACGACAGCAGAAGAGGCGCCCGCATGCAATCCCAGCTGAATGCTTGCACGCATGTGCATTTCTCCTGTGTCAGCCCTTCCAACTTTCCCAAGAGAGGGACCCCCTGGATGGTGCATTCTTCGTGCGAGCTTGCCCCTCCCTCTAATGCAGCAAGCATCCCTTCATGTCGCCACATGTCATGGCACCACGTGTCTACTCTCGCGCCACCGGCCTAGGTATCAGCTTCACGAAGAGGACAGCAAGCGTGAGAGCTGTGCGCCGAGGTCGGGGCGAGGAGGACGAGGAAGATGGGGAGGACGAGGAGAAGGGTGGTGGTGAGAGCCGACGACGAACCGTTGAGGAGGCCGAACCGGTCCGACGAGCACACTTGGACCAGGTACACCTCCCTCTTCTTGGGCGCGGGCTTGATGGCCGGCAGGAGGATGGGGTCGTTGGAGGGGCACACGGCCGTGAGGCGGTGCTTGAGCAGCGACCACTTGATGCCCCTGGCCCCCGGGATCCGCGCCACCACCCAGAACACCAGGAAGCACCACTTGCCGTCCGTGAAGAGGTCTGCTGCCCACAACCGCCTCCCAGCCACACGGCCACACAGGCACACGCTTTGAAATGGAGGGGGGTAGAGGGGGTGGGGGGGCAGCAGGGGAGCATGCGATTCGGCAGTACTAGACATCACGCGCTTGAGAGGTGCCAGAGGAACCACACGCATGGGGTAGGGGTAGGCTCCTCCGGAGGCGCCACATGTCACTGCAAGAACGCCTCCAAGGCCGAGAGCTGGCAAATGTACAATCCAGCACGCTCTAAGGGGAGACACACAACCCCTCACAGCTGACAGGGGGCGCGCAGCACGCCGAGAGCTTCCTTGCACACACATACACACACGCACTCACACGCACACTAATGCTTCCAGATGCTGCACAGCCAGCCGCCTCAGCACAGGGACAGTAGGAGGAGGAGGAGGAGGAGGCTCCCACAGCCCCTGCCACGCATGCGCACGTGAGGGCTGAGGCGTCATCCTCCGGCATTGAGTACCATCCCAGCAGGGCCAGTTCAGCTGACTGAAGCAGAAGCAGGAGAAGAGGCAGATGCGAAGCAGAGGCAGAGGCAGAGGCAGAGGCAGAGGCATACCTCCGCGCACCACACTGAGGCCAAACTCGTAGATGATGCGCGCCACGTCACACCCGAGGCCGACTTTGTCGGGGCAGTTGATGCTGATCTCTGTCGGCTCTCCCGGCTTGGAGGCCCTCTTAACACTGACGCTCTCCTCGCTGGGGATGGCCACTGCATGAGCGCGTCCCCCACAGCAGGTCAGAATTCGGTGTAAAAAGAACCCACATCAGAGGAGCCTCCCCCTGGCGTTACTTGCAGCATTCAGTTTGGAAGGCCAGTAGCCTGCAGTGTTAAAAGAAATGTTCGATGCCACCACCCATCGACAGCAGAAAGTTTCGAGGTAAAAAGGACTGATGGCATAATCTGCCCAATGCTGTCCGCAGATTCTCATGCATAGCGGGCCGTCCTTAACCAGGGCTCTAAGAAAAAAACACCTCCACCCAGTATGAACCCAACAGTTCTTCCACGTGATACATCTACGAGCCAGCTCAGAAAGATCCGCCCTCTCATCTCACAAGCTTTTACGCGTAAATGCGGCAAGAGACACAACAGAGAAGCATCTAGCCATCCAAATTCGGAAGGAAAAGCTGACTCCCCTAACCATGAAGCCTTGACAACCCTCAAGAACCTCCCACATACGCCAACTGAGCTTGAAAGAAGGTCGTGTTGTCGTCAACGGTGATTTATGATATATGTTCAACATCTATCCTGCAAAGACTTTCCAAGCCCGTCAGAAAAGCCGCATTACTTACTCTAAGAAAGTTGATGCTGCTGTAGTATAAATGTGAAAGGTGCAAAGGACGCCCCCTGCTGCTTGTCAGGTTCAAGAAGGGACACACTTATATTCAGATTAAAGTATAGAAACAGCGAGAACATCCCCGCTCGTATTATAGAATTAGACGATGAGTAAATTCTCGTCTTCAAAAAATATTCGCCCTTCTCATTTACTCTACGAGCTAACTAAATACACATGCTAGTCATGTATACATATGTGTCGGTACTTTGGACCAGCCGTGTTACACAGCAGGCATACTAATGCATTCGTCTAATACAAGGTGTAGCTATGCCACTAAATGTCCTACCTGCATATCGTCGGGGAATGTGAACGAACTCCGAAAACAGGCCATGAATGCGCATGAGCACCACTAGTGGGCTATACGCTAGCGGAAAGTCTAGTGTCATGGATCAATCTGCCGTATGTAGCAGGTATATGTAGCGTCGGGGTCGACCCTTGATGCCCATGTGTTAGGCTGTCCGAGGCTGACCCCAGGCTGGCCATAGCCTGCGGATTCCTGCAAATAGAGCGTGGAGGTTACATGAGCGGAAAGCAGGTCCTTCTGTCGGCACCCGTCGGGACTCGGGACCAGTCGGAACCAGTCGGAACAAGTCGAATCAGGACTTCATGGCACTTCACGGCACTTCAAATTTGTGAAAACTTCACGCCGCACGGTTGCGCACGGTACCCTTTATGGGCAGTGGACGACGTGGGCGCCTATAGCTGCCTTTCAATCGGAGCACATCTCGTCGACGCGATTGACCTGACCACTTTTTGCACTATGTCGTGTCCCACCGTGTTCTTGGCTAACAATTTCTCGTGCTATTCTAGGCAACTCTAGGTGACACTAGGCGTCTGCGCCCATCGACGCCAGTAGTTGGTCACTTCATCCCGTAGGACAGTGCTACGGGACTGTTCTACCGAGGACAAAGCCATGGGACAGAGCTACGGGTAGTATTTGCCTGTAGAGGCCAGCACGCCTCCCTACGGCTTTTTAAGAATGTTACCAAGGAGGCCACATCTCTACGACTAGTAGTCTAAGGGCCAGTCTAAAGTGGCCAAAAACCTTAAAGTTGATTAATGCCGATTTGCAGAAATGGTATAAAATTTGATTAGGCGACTAGATTGAATTGAGTCAAATTTGACTCGACCAAAAAGTACGAGATAGAACGCGAGGGCACAAAACGACAACTCGCTTGAACGCGTTTGAGCACGTTTGAGGGTTCAAATACACTCGATGAACTCAAATTTGCTCTTGAGCAAACTTGCAATTGATTCATCGAACCTCAATATACATTTTTTCTCTTTCAACATTTTAATCAGACATGTCGCGCCCCAAACCCACTGCAAACCTTTTTGCTTATAATTTATTAATGTACTTCCGGTTACAACGTTGCACATTCTGATCGATCAATTGAATCCCAATTTGGCCACCATAAATTGGCCCTATGAATACATTGCTAAACGGTTGATATCATTAAGAAACCGTTTGAGTTTTTTGACCACTTCTGACAAAATCTATTAGCATCAATGTACATTCTTCATAGGCACGAAGTTTATTCCACATTGTCGCAGTTGAGCATCTGACAAACGCAAACCTTAACGGACAGCAGCTAAACGCTATCCAAATCGGGTCATGTGTGGCATGGCACAAAGCCCAAAAAGCAACAACAATCGTCTCTCAAATAATCTGCTGTATTTGATTGCCGTCAGGAAAAATTGTCAGTCGTCAAGCCACATGTGCCAGTTGTCACCTCCCTCCTATCATACACTGATATTGAGATTTGTGAAAACTATACTGTTACTGCTTAGAGCAAACAATCAATTGTAAGGAGTAGAACGATTAAAGTTGTAAATAGCGAAATTGTTGTCCATTGGAGGCCGACCTTCCGAATTGTGACCGGAAGATGCCACGGTGTTGACAGTAACGGGCTGCGGTGGATCAGAGAAAAATGGGTGCGTGCAAATTGCGTGAGATGCTTGAAATAGCCGTCAATCGCATCTTTTTTGTGATTTCAAATTATATGTACAATGTTTTTTTTGGCCACTCAAGATCGTGGGAGGCAATTTGACTACTTTTGCGAGAATAATGCGTGTGTGTGAAGAATATTCTCTCTAAATGATTGTAACAGTCTGAACACGTAGAGAATTTTATAATGGTAGAAAAAAGTAGAAAGTACTTATCAATCACTTTAAATCACTTTAAATCACACTAATTGTATTGAAGATCAAAGATTTTGTTGTTGGACTTCCTTCCAATTAGCAAAAATAGTCTTAAAAGACAAAGTGGTATTTGTTGTAAGACCAAAAATATGGTTTGTCATGCGTGTGACAAATCGCTAAAGCGTGCATAAAGCCATGTCCTCATGGCACCATATTTTAAAAGTAATTGAGCAAAGTAATCGAAGATGCTTGTCGAAGTGCTGAAAAATAGCTTACTGAGTAATATGTGTCAAGAAGCATTCAAGAAGTCATCTCGGTGATTATAGGGCAAAGACAAGACTCAAATAGGCCTAGGTTTTGGATGCGCCCTGAATGTTCTTCGATCTTCTTTGATCCTTCTTTGCCACAAGGTAGGTACATACTACTTTCTTACAATAGGACCTTAGTGAGCGATTGCAATCTTTATAAACTTGGACTAGGACTTAAAACGACATGCTTTTCGAAAGGGACAGAGTGCTCTAAGTCACGAGGAACCAAACAAGTTGCAATTATACTCAAGAGTGCAGCGACATTGTAAGGTCATAGGTTTATAAAGTGCATTTTTGAGTTTCATGAAAGTATGTTTTGATTGCATATTAGTGTAGAGTGCATTTTTGTGGTCATTTTGATATAAAGTTCATCGAATTTAGTCAAGTATTGGGAAAGTTACGGATTTCTTAATTAGTTTTGAGGTCGGTTGACGACTGTGCTTAATTCGCGGTGAGCGCGACCGTCGGATTGACCGACAGCGTCGAGCGATCTGGCCCGTTAGTGTGAACTCGAACCTTCACGTAAGTTCGGCTGACGCGGAGTGCCGACTAGGTCGATTTACCTAGAAGTTTTGGTTTAGCCTAGCGCGTCTAAGATAGAATATTCTAGTAATGTCGATGCATGTATGTGGACGTCAATTCGGCTCAACACGTCAGATTAGACTGATCTGGCTTACTCACGAATATTCTGGAAGGGACGATTTGACGAACACTTAGGAAAATCCGTAGCTTCCTCTTAGGGAGGAGCACTTAAGCAGAAAATTATAAATAGGCATAACTTCTTTGTTTCTTATCAGTTTTCACTTCTGTAAATTTTTACGGGTTTGGAATGACAAGGCCTTTCATCCTACACCATTTGTGAGCAGTTTCTTGCTACTCAAGATGTTGAGTAATTTTCCTAAGCTTCCTTAGTGATATGCCGCTGCACTCTTTAGTATGACAGCAACTAGTTCTTTTCCTCGTGAGTCACTACGCTTCCATTAGGGCACTCTGCCCCTTTCAGACATATTCATAGGACAATTTTGCAAACTTACTGAACATTCCAAGTAGCAAGAAATTGCTCACAAATGAAATAGGACAAAAGGTCTTGTTTATACATACCTGCAAAAATTTACGAAAGTGGAAACTGATGAGTGAAGTAGACATTGAGCCTATTCATACTTTCCTGACCTAACCTCTCGCCTCTAAGAGAGTGGGCCGCTTTAGCAACAAATATTTGAAGTATTGTGTCAAATTATCCCTCCATGGGTATTGCAATCTGCCTGTAGTAAAACAGATAGACAAAGTACTTAGTAAAATAGAATACTTTATCTATTCAAGACAAGGAACACAAGTGGTAGCTTCTTGAAAGAGAGATGACTTCTTGAAAGTTAATATATTTTTGGAACTTGGCACGTACAAGAGTGATTTTGGAATGCCTTTCTGTGTTCTAGCTCTTGTTTATATACTTGCTACATAAGTAACTTCTAAAAAGGTGCATGTTAATGTGTTGGCACCCAACACATCCCAAAACTTGCCACCTCTTTTTAGAATAATGTACACATGTCCTTTTGACCTTGAAATGGCACATTTGACTTTTGCCACATGGAGTTCTTCTAGGTTCTTCCTCCAACTTCGAAAGTACCTTAGAAGGTTCAAAGGACATGAACCAAGTCACTAGAGTATCTATTCACACTTGACTCCACACAATACTACTCCAAATATATTCAAAAGCATTAAAATATGTGCAAGCTAATATATTTTAACTCAAATCACTACATTACCCCCCCGACAAAAAAAGCGACGTTTCGGCGCGTCAAGTCAGGTCTTACACATGTGGGACAGACTAGTCAACAGCTTCAAGTCAGATGCCACACATGTGAAGAGGATTAGGCAAAGGCGCCAAGTCAGCTACACATATAAGGTAGACTAGGCAAGGTCGTGGGTGGTGTGACCTTATTGGCTAGCCTACTCCTTGATGATAAAGAAAATTGTACAAGTTGGCCCAGAATCTGCCACAAATTCAAAAGCTCATAGCGTCCACAGAACTGCTTCAAATCTAAAATTTTAGTGCCAGACGGACCGCGTCAAAGTACTCTACCGGGTCACCAAATTTGAGAGCATTCTAGCTTCTTGAAATGAATCGACTTACCAAATAGACAATTAACAATTAATGAAGATCTTTATATCAGCAAGTAATCTTTATGGTACTATTGTATAGAGATTAAACAGCGAAGGACAACACACTAGCAGAAGATAACACTTCGCAAGTCAAACGCAAGTAAACTAGCATCAGTAATGCAATCTATAAATTCATACATAAGCAAGGTTAGAAGACAGTGCGTATCAATGGCTTCTCGCCTTGGATTCGGATCTCTCTCAGTAAGCTGTACAAGAGAGTTGGCCTCGTTTCCGAATGCCAAACTCGGGAGCAATACCTAGCATATGTACATGGAATGAGTTTACAGTTCAACGGCAAGTGCGATGGCACCGCTTACCCGGGAGTTGACCACGCTGGTAGGACCTCGGTTAACCAAATCCATCGCCATCTCCCATCATCCCGAATCGCCATCCATCCTAGAGATGTCATCTGGCTATTCATCTAGCATATCTCACTTAGATGCATATCTAGGCAGTTCGCTGCGACCGAGTACGGGAGTCAGCTAGCTGTCAAAGAATGTGTCAGCAAGCTAACTTAAGCTGACTTCAGCCTGCTGTTCCGGCTGAGTCATTAAACTAATATTAAATATAAAGTCCAGCAGACTGATTACTAACTAAAGTTCAGCAGGCTGAACTTATTTAACTATAATATTTAAATGAATATAATGTGAACCAATATACTGATTCATTACAATCCCTCCAACTTAACATGTTGTCGCCTCGACAACACTGACACTAGTAACAGCGTGCTGTTCCTTCCGTCCTCAGCCTACTGCCATTAGGAGGGAGATGTCCCTGGGGCCCTATACTCAAGGTAGCCAGACCTCCTCCTGTTTTGGGGTCTCCTGAAGCCTGGGGAATCCGCGTAGGGGCCCCGCGGAGAACGCAATAATTGGGCTGTTTCCTCCGGCACAATCTGAAACTGAAGGGAGGCAGCCTTCTTCTGGGCAGCCCTCAAACTGACAGGTATATATACCAGCATCCCATAAGGATGTTCCATGACATGAGCCAAGAGCACATGCCCTCTCTGCGAGGGAGATGCTGGCAGGCCTCTGGCTATCTTCCTAGCAGCCCTCCGGTAAGCCCTGTCTGACTGGGTCTCCGTGCCTGCAGATGGGCTCTGTCCTTTGGCGGGTTTCCAGCCAAGTGATGTCCTCCTCTTCAGCGAGCTGTTGCAAGGCCATCCCAGTCTTCTCCCTTACAAGGGATGTGGCAGGTGTCTGGGTTACAGCGGGGCTAGTGTCCTCTTCCTCGCCTTCCTCCTCTTCTTCCTCTGACTCCTCTTCTTCCCCTGGCTCCTCTGAGACTGTTGGGGTCTCTTCTGTAAGCTGCTCCAGCTCTTCCCGAGAAAAAGAATATCCCACTGACCTTCCCCTTTTGGGTGCTGGTGGAGGCTGCTGAGTTCGTACCGCATACAGGTCCTTTTCTCCCTGCTTGCTTGCCCATTTGGCATAACCGTGCTTTTCTTTAGAGAATGACTCTCGGGCCCTGCTCCTATCCGCCTGCATTTCTTGGCTCATGCAGTCTCTGACTCCATCCAATCTTGGGTCCCAAGCTGCAATGTGAGGGGGCAATACTATGTTCCCCTTTAGGTCTGTTAGGAAATCGTCATCCTTCGCCTTGTCATTCTGCTGGTCCCTCATATTGATAGTCATCCACCGCCAATCGGTGGGCTTCTGGAAGAAGGTAGGGTCTGTCCTTTCCAGAGTACAAGGGTACTAGTGTCCTGCAAAGTCTAGCTGACTGGTTTTCCTGGCCAAGAATGCCCAGCTCCTTCTCTCCATCTCATTATACATGGCCTTGATGTAGAGTTCTTAAAGCTATCCGCGTCCATGGGGATCATACTGATGACCCCATCTTTCCCCCAGATACCCAAAGTTGATACAGTCCCTGCTTCATTCACCTGGGCCATTGCCTTGGCCTCTCTAACCGTATATCCTACCATCCTGGCGTAATGTGGTAGAGGAGGTGTAGTGATTTGAGTTATTATATATTAGTATGCATATATATTAATGTTTTCAACTATATTTGGAGTGGTATTGTGTGGAGTCAAGTGTGAATAGGTACTCTAGTAACTTGGTTCATGTCCTTTGTACCTTCCAAGGCATTTTCGAAGTTAGAGGAAAGACCTAGAAGAACTCCATGTGGCAAAAGTCAGATGTGCCATTTTTAGGTCAAAAGGACATGTGTACATTATTGTAGAAAGAGGTGGCAAGTTTTGGGATGTGTTGGGTGCCAACACATCAACATACACCTTCCGAGAAATTACTTATGTAGCAAGTATATAAACAAGAGCTAGAACATAGAAAGACATTCCAGAATCACTCTTTGAAATGAATCGACTTACCAAATAGGCGATTAACAATTAATAAAGATCTTTATATTAGCGAGTAATCTTTATGGTATTTCCGTTAACTAGTTAAACGGCAAAGGACAATACACTAGCAGGGAATAGTACTCATAAGTCAAATGCGAGTAAACTAGCATCAATGATGCAAATCAGTTAACTCATACATAAGCAAGGTTGATTCATTACACTCTTGTACTTGCCATATTCCAGAAATATATTAACTTTCAAGAAGCCATCTCTCATTCAAGAAGCTACCACTTGTGTTCAAAGATCCTTGTCTTGAATAGATAGAGTATTCTGTTTCACGAAGTACTTTATCTATCTGTTTCACTACAGTGGTATCGGAGCTAGGCACTTTGGTAGCACAAGAAGATGGCCGATCCTCAAGACCAACAGCAAGCTTTTGAAGGAAGCCCTTCCTCTCCAAGACACCCTCCTCCAGCGCCGATGGGAGAGCCCACTCAAGAAAATCTGCAACAACAAGAAGCACCACAAGGAGGAGCACACCCTCCTCCAGCGTCGATGGGAGAGCCTACTCAAGGAAATCTCCAACAACAAGAAGCACCACAAGGAGGAGCACCGTCAAATCCCGTGGCAGCCGCTATAGCAAAGTTGACCCCACCACAAGGAGTTCCCGCAAATGAGTGGGCAGCCTTCCTAATGACCGTCCACAACCAAGTGGGCTTGGCCACCTATGAAGCAACCGTGCAAGCGTCAAGAGAAGCTATGGCTGCCATGGTTGCCCCTATTGCGAGCAATGCTCAAAATCCAGCCCCGGCTCAAGCGCCTCCACAAGAGCCAACGAGAGCAAGGAAACTCATCAAGCCCGGCAAACCCGACACTTTCAACCCCGGGAAAGGTGCCAACCTGAATTTATGGCTCTACCAAGTGGAGACGTACCTCGCATTCCTTGAAGTACCCGAGGAGGACTACGTTCCCTTTGCCGTTACCTTACTTAGAGGAGCAGCAACATCATGGTGGCGTAACTATCAAGCGGCTATATATCAAGCTATGGCGCACCCCATGCTCGGCCAAGAGCCCCCACCATCATATGCAAGATGGGCAGATTTTCGTGAGGCCCTCAAGAAGCAATTCATGCCCATCAATGCGGAGAAGATTGCCCGAGGAAAGCTCCACCATCTCAAGCAAACGACGTCCGTTCAAGAGTATACATCCAGATTTCACGCCCTCACTCTTGAGATCCCCAACATGTCTCTCGAGGAGAAGATTGACCGCTACATCTTTGGCCTCAAACCCAAGGTGGCAAAGGAAGTGGAGTTACGCGACTTGACGGACTTCTCAAAGATCATTGAAGTGGCCCAAAAGGTGGATACCTTGGATTTCAAGCACTCCGTGCCTTCATCTTCACGGGTACCGACGACGCGGGTGTACGCAGCCCCTTCCACATCCGAATCTGGACCCACACCCATGGAAATCGGAGTTATTAAAAGGGACCCCGCGGCTGCCCGGAAGAGTGGAAGACCCTCCAATGACACTTATGATGCAAGAAACCAGCAAGGAGTGAAAGCAAGACTCTCCCCGGCTGAAAAAGAAGCTCTCATGACGGCTGGACTATGCTTTTATTGCAAGGAAAAGGGCCATCGTGCACTTTCATGCCCCAAAAAGTTGTCAAAAAACGGACAGCGCCGGTAGGCCAGGAGCCTACCACCCCAAGACCCACTTCACGAGAAGGCAACACGCCAAGTGAGGTGGAGACCCCCGTTGAAGACGACGTTCCAGCCCCAATGAGTTTGAGAGGTTACCTTGGAGGAGAGAAGGTCCACATCTTGGTGGATAGCGGAGCTCAAGGCAACTTCATTGCTGCAGATTTTGCCACCAAGCACGGTATTACTATGCGAACTCTTGACCACGACGAGGAGATTATGATGCCCGATGGATTCTCCTATACTACCCCTTCCAAGAAGACGTACCCCTTGGCACTCTCTATCAAGTCCTTCAAGGATAGAGTAGTGTTCTCCCCCATGCAATTGGGCAAGTACGACGTCATCCTAGGGACGCCTTGGTTGACCAAGCACAACCCCCAAGTTGATTGGAGGACCGGTACTATCAAGATCAAGAATGACATCACTTCAAGAATCTGTATTTTGCGCGCAATCCAGAATATCCAGACCCAAGACATCCAGAAGCCGGCACACGAGATACTATTGTCCGCCCTCCAACTCAAGAGACTTGTGAGGAAGGGACACGAGCTTCTTTTGGCCTTGATCACGCCAAAAGACATCAAGAAAGACATCGAGAGTCAAGAAGGCAGCCCCGTTCCCAAGGAGATACAAGAAGTCTTAGAGGACTACAAAGAAGTGTTCTCCCCGGAATTGCCCAAGGGCCTACCCCCCAAAAGATTCGTAGACCACAAGATAGAGTTGGAGCCCGGAAGCAAGCCCATCTCTCGGCCTACGTTCAAAATGTCATACACGGAGCTAGACGAAGTCAAGAAGCAAATCAAGGAGCTACTGGAGCATGGCTTCATTCGACCTAGCAAGTCGCCATTTGGAGCCCCGGTGCTATTTGTCAAGAAGAAAGATGGTACCTTGAGGATGTGTGTGGACTATCGCGCCCTCAACAAGATCACCATCAAGAATCGATACCCGCTGCCGCGCATGGATGAGCTCATGGACCGGCTGGTTGGAGCCAAGTACTTCACGAAGATTGACTTACGGAGCGGCTACCACCAGATTCGCATCGCAGAACCGGACATAGAGAAGACGGCATTCAGGACAAGATATGGACATTTTGAGTTCATGGTCCTGCCATTTGGACTCACCAACGCGCCAGCAACTTTCATGACTATGATGAACACCATATTTCAGCCCATGTTGGACAGATTTGTGGTGGTATTCATCGATGACATCCTTATCTACAGCAAGACCCTTGAAGAGCATGCGAGACACTTGAAAGAAGTCCTTGAAGTATTGAAGCAAAACAAGCTGTTTGCGAAGGAGTCAAAATGCGAGTTTGCCAAACAAGAAGTGGAGTTCCTAGGTCTCCACGTGACTGCTGATGGCATCAAGATAGACCCCAAGAAGACCACGGTGGTGGAGGAATGGCCAACCCCCACGACCAAGAAAGAACTCCAGTCATTCTTGGGATTTGCCAATTGGTACAGAAAATTCATCCAAGGCTTCTCGCACATAGCAGCCCCCCTGACAGATCTACTCAAGAAGGACAGGCTATATACATGGACCGAGAAAGAGGAAGAGGCATTTCAAGAGTTAAAGCGAAGATTGACCACATCCCCGGTGCTCACACTCCCAAGTCCAAACCCAGATTGGCCCTTCCACGTCATCACCGATGCATCTTCCTATGCAATAGGAGCAATCCTGCTTCAAGACCAAGGCAAGGGACTGCAGCCCATCGCCTACGAGTCAAGGAAGCTAAATCCAGCCGAGCAAAATTATACAACCACGGAGCGAGAGGCATTGGCGATTGTACATGCCTTGAAGGTTTGGCGCTGCTACGTTGAAGGACGCAAAGTACTGGTCACCACGGACCACGAGGCGTTAAAGCACCTCCAAACGCAGCCGTATCTCTCAAGGAGACAAGCAAGATGGAGCGGATACTTGCAACAATACAACATCACGATTCAGTACCAGCCCGGCAAGACAAACCCGGCTGACCCCCTCTCAAGACTGCAATTAAATGCAGTGATGGTATCCCTGAAGACAGATCTGGAAGCTCGATTTTCAGCCGCCTATGAAAGAGACCCTTACTACAAGAACGGAGAAGCAGCCTTGGACCCATGCAAGAAGCAAGAAGGCAATTATTGGGTGAGGCAAGATACGGGCCAGAGATGTGTTCCTAATGACTTAGACCTCCGGCTCTTGCTTCTACGAGAAGCACACGACAACCCTCTTGGAGGACACTTTGGAATCCTAAGGACCACGGGCGTTCTAGCTAGGACTTATTGTTGGCCAGGCATGTCTAAGCAAGTCAAGGAGTACTGCAGGAGCTGTGACACATGCCAAAGAATCAAGCCATCATCGCAAAAGGCGGGAGGACTCCTCCAACCACTACCAATCCCCGAAAGACAATGGACGGACATCTCAATGGACCTTATCGTGGACTTGCCCGTGACACCTCGAGGCCATAATGCAATACTCACGGCGGTGGACAGACTTACCAAGATGGCTCATTTTATTCCCACGACGACTAAGGCTACAGCACCACAACTTGCAAGACTCATCTTTGACAACATCTTCCGACTCCATGGACTACCATCAAGAATTGTGTCAGATAGAGATCCAAGATTCACAAGCCATTTCTGGAAAAATCTCTTCAAGAACTTGGGTACATCGCTGGATATGTCTACTGCCTACCACCCACAATCAGATGGGCAAACCGAGCGTATGAATCGTACCCTAAAGACCTCTCTAAAGGCCTACGTGTCTACCCTCGAGCAAGACTGGGACATGTACTTGACCCCCCTCGAGTTTGCCTACAACAACACTACGCAGGCCTCTACCCAAGAGTCCCCATTCTTCCTCAACTATGGCTTCCATCCGACCACGCCACTGAGCTTCACGGCTGGCCATGATGAAGTACCTGCAGCCACAGATTTTATGGAGACATTAGAAGCAGCCCTTACAGCAGCGAAGAAAGCTCTACAACACGCGCAAGATGCTCAAGCAAGAGTGGCGAACAGATCCAGAAGAGAAATTACGTACAGAGTGGGTGACAACGTGTTACTATCATCCAAGAACATTTCCCTGAACAACAGGCCTGCCGGCAGCAAGTTCTCTCCCAAGTATTTGGGACCCTTCAAGATTATCCAGCAAGTCAACCCCGTTGCTTTCAAGCTAGAACTTCCCCAGACTATGCACATCGACCCCGTATTCCACGCTTCCCTCTTCAAGCCATATGTGCAACCCGACAACAAGTTCCCAGGACGTGTGACAACCCCACCAGCCCCAACAATAGTGGATGATCATTTGGAGTACGAAGTGGAAGACATAGTGGCTATGAGAAATTTCAGGAGACAGCAGCAATACTTGATCAAGTGGAAAGGATATCCAGATTCGGAGAATAGTTGGGTGGCGGCGCACTACCTTGACAAAGTTCAGAGAAAGTTGAAGCGCTTCCATGCCGCCAACCCCCATCTTGGACCAGCCCCAAGTCTCTCTACTAGAAGCCCAGAGACTTCAGGGAGGCAGCCTGCCACCATCAAGAAGCAGCAGAAGACCCCTTGGAGGCAGCCTGCAAGAACCACAAAGAGGAAAAAATGACATTAGACACTTTTTTCTTCTTGCAGTTTTTGGACAGAAAACTAAAACTGCTACTGGCAATAGGTCTCTTCATAATAAATTTTGAAAATTTACCTGGCTGTAGTCCATAAGTAGCCGGTCATTTAGAGTCCAAGTTTGCTCAATTTGGAGCACTGGTGAGAGAGATATGATGCTCTAAGTAGAAGGGGGTCAGGCTGCTGGCATTGTTAGGGCAGAATATGCCTTCTGACATTGTGCCTTCCCCTGAACTTGGAATGCTCTGAAACTCAAGACTCTGGTAGAACATCTTACAGCGCCCAATTTGAGACTTAGTTTGCAGAATTTGGAGAAGTATAGAAGGACTTATGATTTTCAGAAGTTTCTGCACAGATTTGGAGGAGTGCCTACTCTCTCAGCTCTCAACGACACTCCAGAAATGAGAATGCTCTCAAATTTGATGACCCGGTAGAGTTCTTTGACGCGGTCCGTCTGGCACTCGAATTTTCAGATTTAAAGCAGGTCTGTGGCCGCTATGAATTTTTGAGTTTGTGGCAGATTCTGGGCCAACTTGTACAATTTTCTTTATCATTAAGGAGTAGGCTAGCCAATAAGGTCACACCACCTACGACCTTGCCTAGTCTACCTTACATGTGTAGCACCTGACTTGGCGCCTTTGACTAGTCCTCTTCACATGTGTGGCATCTGACTTGAAACTGTTGACTAGTTTGCTCCACATGTGTAAGACCTGACTTGACGCGCCGAGACGTCGCTTTTTCTATCGGGGGGGTGATGTAGTGATTTGAGTTATTATATATTAGTTTGCATATATTTTAATGTTTTCAAATATATTTGGAGTAGTATTGTGTGGAGTCAAGTGTGAATAGGTACTCTAGTAACTTGGTTCATGTCCTTTGAACCTTCCAAGGCATTTTCGAAGTTAGAGGAAAGACCTAGAAGAACTCCATGTGGCAAAAGTCAGATGTGCCATTTTTAGGTCAAAAGGACATGTGTACATTATTCTAGAAAGAGGTGGCAAGTTTTGGGATGTGTTGGGTGCCAACACATCAACATACACCTTCCTAGAAATTACTTATATAGCAAGTATATAAACAAGAGCTAGAACATAGAAAGACATTCCAGAATCACTCTTGTACTTGCCAAAATCAAGAAATATATTAACTTTCAAGAAGCCATCTCTCTTTCAAGAAGCTACCACTTGTGTTCAAAGATCCTTGTCTTGAATAGATAGAGTATTCTGTTTTACTAATTACTTCATCGATCTGTTTCACTACAGGAGGAGCCCTGTGCTGACCTCTATATACTTGTCAAAGTTTTCGGATGTCTCCCCTTCCCTCTGGAGGATGTCCTTCTGTGACTCACTGCAACTTTTCTGAGCATACTTGAAGGCCTCCTCCAGTAGATCGAAGCCCTTGCCCAGCACTGTGTAGCGGTAGCTGCTGATTCTCCTCTGCTCTTCTTCAGCCTGCTGCTTCCGCCTCTCCTCAGCTTGCCTCTCCTCCTCTGCTTTCTCGACCTCCTTTGCAGCTTTTCTGTCCAGTTCTTTCTGCCTCAGTCATGTCTGTTCCTCCTCCTCCTTCTCCCGTGACTCCCGCTGTTGTTGGAGTCGTTGTAATTCCCGAGCGGAGATGGAGGATGATTCCATGTCGCCACGGTATTGCAAGTATTCTGCATGTGCCTCTTCCGCTCTTCTCTTCCTCTTAACTTCCGACTTCTGAGTCATCCTGCTCAATCATAAACACAATGCAGTCAGTGAAGTTTGCCGCTACTGAGTGCCCTTGATGAAGAGGAACGCGTTAGGGTGAGTTCCTAGAGTGTAATACCTGGTGTGAGTGAATATAAGAGAAAATTGAGTTAGAGAGAAAGTGAGTGGGAGCGCAGGTTGAATGTGTAGTATGGTTATCAAAAATTTGTTGATCCCGGAACAGAATACCACTCCCTCCAACTTAATGTTAAAGGTGGGCTGCCTGTCACAACTGTCACTAACTGTCACATTCCCCTCCAACTTACATGGAGACAATACCGCCTGTCACCTTTCCATGTTTACGGAAATGACAGTTTGGGAGGTGTCCCAACCGCCCGAAGGTGGAATTGTTTCAACGCCCCGTTGGCATTGGTGAGCTGGTCTTAAAATTCCCAAGTGTCCCCAGAGGCATTGTAACCCTTCCAGCGTATGAGGTACTTCATGACATATTTAGACGATCGACGGACAGAGCGAGCGTCTAAAATCTCATTGACCTCAAATTCCTGAGGGTCACCTTCCCTGACGGCGGGGATCGGTCCCGGTTGGACAGGTAACCGACCGATGAACAGTGTGTCACCTTTGATGTACGGTTCCAGGAAGGAGACATTAAAGACTGGGTGATCCTTGCATTCAGCTGACATGTTCAGTTTGCAAGCATTCTGACCGACACGGCGCACCACCGAATATGGACCGACCCAAACCGGACCAAGTTTTTTCTTGACCACACCAGGCAGGTACAGGTGCTGAGAATGCAGTTTGACCAAATCGCCCTTAGAAAATGTCAGCTCGCGACGGTGCTGATTAGCGTATTTTTGTTGATTTTCTTGGGATGTGTGCAGGTTTTGTTGGACCTCTGACAGGGTGTCAGCAAACTCCTGAGTTAACTGGAGGGAGATCGGATTGTCAATCCTTGCAGGGTGAGTTAAAGACTCCCCCACTACATCTAAAGGAGACTTAGGGACTTTACCCAGGCTGAGTTCAAAAGGAGTCTTGCCCGTTGACGCGTGCACCGCACTGTTGACCGCAAACTGAATCTGAAGCAACAGGTCATCCCAATTATCTTGTTTTTGGTTAATGTATGCTCTCAGCACCTCCAGCAGAACTCGGTTAGTTCTTTCAGTTTGCCCATCAGTTTGAGGGTGGTTAGCTGTGCTAAGCAGCTGTTTGACTCCCATTAATCCCATTAAAGCTCTCCAGATATTCGAGGTGAATTTTGAGTCTCTGTCTGGGAAAATATTAGAGTGAAGTCCATGTTGGCATACTACATGGTTGTAGAACTGTCTCGCTGTTTCGAGTGCAGTTACTTTGACAGTTGTGGGGATAAAAATGACCATTTTTGTTAATTTATCCACGACTACCAGTATTAAATCATGCCCATTGGCAGTTCTTGGTTGTGAGACCACCCAGTCCATGGATATAGTTTCCCAGCGTCCAGCTGGGATGGTGAAAGGGGGAAGGGTGCGGGGAGTGCGCCCATACACACTCACGCACCCTCACCCGCGAGTGGAAGCGTGCACGAGGACCTTTCCTAGTTGCATACACAAGGTGGAGTGGCCTGGTGGTATGCCACTCTTGCAAGAGTTAGAGGGCTACATGTGAGAGGAGTGGAAAAGAACTCACTTTATTAAGAACAGTCGTGTACAAGATAAGAAGGTTAGAGTAGACTAAGCCCCCTCTACTTCCTTATGCTTCCCATTTATCCTTGAACTCTAATTGTCCTCTCTAGCAAGGTACCTCCAGAACCTTCTCCTATGGCTCCTTCCATGTACTTGACCTTGCCTAGTTGGACAAGCTAGCACACTCACACGCACACCATCACACTCTAGAATATTCTACTACACAATCCACTAACTCCTCACGGAGTTTCTAGAAATTCCACGATCACTTTGGCACTCTACGTAATTGTACGTACTTTCTGGAACCCTCATGTTTCAATGTCCTACTTTCTGGACTCCAACCGAAATTTTCGTCACTGGACCTGTCCTTGTCACTAAATAGAATCTGTGACATTAAAAACTCACTAAAAACTTCCAAAATTCATAACTATCTCAATACTTGTCCAAATGACGTGAAATAAAGGCCAAAGTTCTTCTAAAATCACACTCTATGCATATAAAATNATACTTGTCCAAATGACGTGAAATAAAGGCCAAAGTTCTTCTAAAATCACACTCTATGCACATAAAATGCTAGAAAGAAACAAACTACACTTCCATAACCTTACAGATGGGCAGCGGTTGCAAGAGACTTCCCGGTAATGTATGCCTAGACTTATTCCATTAACACTGATCACAAGAATTCACATATTTCAAGATCTCACGGGGCAACCCCTCCCAATGATAATATTTTGCCAGTTTGCCAACAGTTTTGGCCTGTCCCGAATGGCCACCCAGTAAATTGTCATGCGCTTGACTCAGTAAGAGAGGCCTTATTGCCAAGTTATTAGGAATGACCAGCTTCAGCCTTCCTGAAGCGGTTTCAGTCACCCAGACCCCTCCTTTAGGCCGGTATCCGAGTGCAGTATCAGGACACACACCATCCGTGGGGCTGGGCTCAAATGTTGGGTCAGAAAAGTAGGCTTTCCTAAGTTGTTCAAGGAAGGACTTTGCCACCTTTAGTGAAGTAATTGCACAAAGGACTTTATCTACAGCATGCTGACTAAAGTTCCTTTCTTGCAAGTCAGGTCTTCTAGAGAGTGCATCAGCAGGATTATACTTCCCTGGTTTGTAGTCGATCTGGACTTGGAACTGCTCCAGCATCTAGCTCCAACGGTTCTCCCTCCTCGACAGCTTGGACTTCTTCTGAAAGTGAGTCAGAGCTAGGTGATCTGTAATCACCTTAAAAGCTTTGCCATGTAAGTATGCTCTCCACTGTTTGAGTACATGAATGATAGCTAGCAGCTCCTTATCATGCACGGAATAGTTAATTTCAGCAAGGTTGAATTTCATAGATCGTATAGCACAGGGTGCCACTCCTGGCTTACCTTACCATCCTTTGTGGTTTTGTCAATAGGTTGCAACAAAATAGCACCCATGGCAAAGTCAGAAGCATCGAGAACCACCTGCACAAGTTTGCTAGGGTTATACACGACTAGGACTGGGGCAGAACAAAGAGCATCTTTAAGGGTCTGGAAGGCAGCTTGCTGCTCTTCCCCCCACACATACCCTATGTCCTTCTTAGTAAGGTCAGGCAGTTTACTGGCCTTTGTAGAATAATGTTCAATGAATCTCCTATAGTAGTTAGCCAACCCAAGGAAGGATCTAACTTCAAAGACAAATTGTGGTACTGGCCAATCCCTTATGGTCTAGACTTTCTTAGGATCCACACTGATGCCTTCTTTTTTTTCGACAACGTGGCCTAAGAATTCAAGACTTTCCCTGAAGAAATCACACTTGCTCATTTTAGCACATAACTGATTTCTTCTCAGTGTCCAAGACTGTCTTTAAGTGTTCAGCATGCTGAGCTTCATCTTTAGAGAAAATCAGAGTATCATCAAGGAAGACTTGCACAAACTTATACAGGAAAGGTCTGAAAACGTCATTTATAGCACCCATGAAGGTCGCAGGTGAAAGGGGCAAAGTGCCCTAGTGGAAGCGTAGTGACTCACGAGGAAAGGAACTAGTTGCCATCATACTAGAGAGTGCAGCGGCATATCACTAACAAAGCTTAGGAAAATTACTCAACATTTTGAGTAGCAAGAAACTGCTCACAAATGATGTATGATGAGAGGCCTTGTCAATACAAACCCGTAGAAATTTACAGAAGTGAAAACTGATAAGAAACAAAGAAGTTATGCCTATTTATAACTTTCTGCCTAAGTTCTCCTCCCTAGGAGGAAGCTACGGATTTTCCTAAGTGTTCGTCAAATCGTCCCTTCCAGAATATTCGTGAGTAAGCCAGATCAGTCTAATCTGACGTGTCGGGCCGAATTGACGTCCTCATACATGCATCGAAAATTACTAGAATATTCTATCTTAGACGCGCTAGGCTAAATCAAAACTTCTAGGTAAATCGACCTAGTCGGCACTCCGCGTCAGCCGAACTTACGTGAAGGTTCGAGTTCATTCTAACGGGCCAGATCACTCGACGCTGTCGGTCAATCCGACGGTCGCGCTCACCGCGAATTAAGCACAGTCGTCAACCGCCCTCAAAACTAATTAAACTTCAGAAATCCGTAACTCTCTCAATACTTGACCAAATTCGATGAACTTTATATCAAAATGCACTCTACACTACTATACAATCAAAACATACTTTCATGAAACTCAAAAATGCACTTTATAAACCTATGACCTTACATCATCCCCCTCCTCAAGATGCGACGTCCTCGACGCATTCTGCAGATAACGTCTCAACTTACTCTTGTAATGAGTCAAGTTGGCCGCTGGCTCCCAAGTGTTGTCGTCCGCATGGTAGCCTTTCCACTTGACCAGATACTCTTGGGCAAATCGTTGACCTCGCTTGACTCGTCGATCGCCGACAATCGCCCCCACTTCATACTCCAATACATCATCGATCTCACCGGGTGGTGGCGGTGTAGGTAGTCGTCCTGGATGTCCTTCATTCGGGTCAACGTATGGCCGTAGACAACTGACATGAAACACATCGTGGATACGCCAGCCTGAAGGAAGTTCCAACTTGTAGGCCACTGGATTCACCTGCTTGAGCACTACAAAGGGACCTGTAAACCGTGCCCGCAGTTTCCTCTGGCCTGTGAAAGGTAGGTTCTCTGTGGACAAGAGTACTTTGTCGCCCACATGGAATGTCACTTCCCTCCTGTGCTTGTTAGCATGCTTGACCTGCTCTTCCTGTGCCTTCTGAATACACATCTTCGCCATGTGCCAAGTATTGGCCATCTGCTCCATAAAAGCTTGTGTAATAGGAAGTTGAGTCTCCTTGGCCTTCTCCAACAAGATGTTCCCTGGATGATATACTTCTCTCCCGTAAACCATAGCGAATGGTGACTGCTTGGTCGATCCCTCCATGCTGTTGTTGTAGGCAAATTCCAACCCTGGTAGCTTCTTGTCCCACTCTGAAGGGTCTTCCATAGTGAAACTCCTGAGCACCTCTTGCAAAGTTCTGTTGAGCCTCTCACTCTGCCCATCTGTCTGAGGGTGATAGGAAGTGCTCATACTCAGCTTGGTCCCCATCAAAGTAAACAATGACCGCCAAAAGTTGCTAGTAAACCTTGGATCTCGATCTGAAACAATCACCTTCGGCAACCCATGTAGCCTAAAAATATGATCAAAGAATAGCCGTGCCACATCTGCTGCCGTAGAAGTCTCCTTCATGGGAATGAAGTGAGCCATCTTGCTGAGTCTGTCAGACACAACCCATACTGCATCGTGCCCTTGACCACTGACTGGTAACGATGTGATGAAGTCCATAGCAATCTGCTCCCAATAATACTCTGGAATAGGCAGGGGCTGCAATGTACCTCCCTTCTTTTGATTTGGTGTCTTGTTTCTCTGGCACGCATCGCAACTCCTGATCCACTCCTCGATGTCTTTGTCCATAATTCTCCAGTAGTATTCCCGCTTCAGCACGCTTGCCGTCTTCTCGTTTCCAAAGTGTCCAGCATATAAGCAGTCATGATGCTCCGCAAGTAGTAAGTCTCGTAGCTCCTTGATGTCAGGTACCACCACTCTCTTGGAATCACCATAATACCATATGCCGTCCTTCTTCTGCATACTCGAGTTGGACTCAGCTGCTCCACCATCAGCAAACTCTGGGTCCTCCTCATAACCTCTCTGAAGCTTCTCCTTGAAGTCCATATTCTCCTTGATGACTGAGACAGCTGCAAGGTCACACCTCCTGGATAAAGCGTCTGCAGGGTTGATCTTCCCAGGTAAGTACTCAATCTTGTGGTCGAACTGTTGCAGAAACTCCATCCACCTTGCCTGTCTTGGTGTCAACGTTGGCTGCGTCATAAACTTCTCCAAGCTCTTGTGGTCGGTCTTGATGAACACCTTCCGACCGTCCACATAACATCGCCAAACCCTCAAAGCCTGGATAATAGCCAACATCTCTCGCTCGTGTCCTGCATAGTTCTGCTCCGCAGGACTCAACTTCCTGCTCTCATATGCCACAGGCTGCAATCCCTTGCCCTGGTCCTGGAGAAGAATGGCTCCCACTGCAAAGTTTGACGCGTCTGTGATGATGGTGAAAGGAAGCTCTGGACTGGCAATTGCCAACACAGGTGCCTGTGTCAACAGCTCCTTAATCTTTTCAAATGCTTGCTGCTCCTTGTCACCCCATAGCCACTTCTCCTGCTTCTTCAACATGTCCGTGAGCGGTGCACACACCTTGGCAAATCCTTCAATAAAACGTCGATAATAATTCGCCATGCCGAGGAAACTCCTGAGTTGATGAATATCAGCAGGTACCGGCCAATCTCTGACTGCTTGCACCTTCGTCTGCTCCACCTTGACTCCTTCAGCTCCCACTATGTGTCCAAGAAACTCGACCTCTTTGAGACAGAAGTCGCACTTGCTCATCTTCCCATACAGCTTTTGATCTCTCAAGACCTCCAACACCTTCCTCAGATGCCCCACATGCTCCTCCAAGGTCTTCGAATAGATCAGGATGTCGTCCAAAAATACCACCACAAACTGGTCCAAGTAGGGTCTGAAGATACTATTCATGAGTCCCATGAATGTAGCAGGTGCATTGGTCAATCCAAAAGGCATGACTGTGAACTCGAACAAACCATAGCGAGTCCTGAAAGCAGTCTTCTGAACGTCTTCTTCCGCAATCCGTACCTGGTGATAGCCACTCCTCAAATCGATCTTCGAGAAATACTTCGCCCCGACAAGCCTGTCAATCAACTCGTCCACTCGTGGAAGTGGGTACCTGTTCTTGATGGTGACCTTGTTGAGTGCCCGGTAGTCGACACACATCCTCATAGTCCCATCCTTCTTCTTCACAAATAAGACTGGCGCTGCAAATGGAGACTCGCTGGGTCGGATGNATCGGATGAATCCCTTCTCCAATAATTCTGTCAGTTGCTTCTTCAACTCGTCCAACTCCGCAAACGATTGTCGATAGGCGGGTCTCACTGGTGGCTTGCTCCCTGGTTCCAACTCAATCTTGTGCTCCATAGCTCTCTGTGGAGGTAATCCTGTAGGTAGCTCCTCAGGAAATACGTTCTTGAACTCCTCCAACAGCGCCTTAATTTGGGCAGGCATCTCAGCAGGCTTCTTCTCTTGAGCAGTTGGGCTCTGCTCCTTCTGAGCAAGGGGATCAGACACCACTACTTGCTCCTCCGGCGATGTACATTCGCCCAGGCTGTTAGGATTCACGCTTGCTCCATCTGATGACCTGGCCAGGGCCACCGAAACAAGGTACATCTCCTTCACCTGATTCGCCCTGCATAGCTTCTTAACTTGCAGGCTTGACAGAAGACAGTTACTTGTGGTCGTATCTACCTCCACCTGTTTCGCTATCTTCATTCGACCATCACGCCCTTGGACTTTCACTGGTCCTGTGCTCCAGTGCACTTGAGGGTTGGCATTTCTTAGCCATGGTCGGCCCAATATCATCTCATGGCGACCTAACTCTGCCTGCTCCATAACTTCAGTACATTGGTGCCCTGCTACTTCCACGTGAATAGCTTCCGTAGGTGCACCACACTTGAGTCTCTGCCCATTTGCCAAAATTGCCTCCTTAGGCTCATAATGCTTCTGCACAGGGACTCGCCACTCTTTCACCAGCTTCTTGTGCACAAAGTTTGCACTTGCGCCACTGTCGACCATACACTTCGCATTGTTGCCGTCGACCACTCCTTCCACGATGATAGGCTTGTCAACGTCTCGTCCTTTGCTTCTCGGCAGGCTCCTGGGGATAACCTCCTTGTGAGTTCTCGTCTTCACGCCAGTAGACACCCCAGAACGACTTACTGGCGTCCTCCTTTTTCCTGCTGTTGAGGTTGCTTCGCCTTCACATGACAGTCTCGAGCCAGATGTCCAAGCTTGCCGCAACTATAGCACGGTCCTCTCGGCTTGAAATTCTGCTGCCTGCGCTGGTACTGCACAAGTCCCAACTCCATGGGTACTGGACCTTGAACACTCGTGCTTGGCGCTTGAGATCCAAAGTGTCGATATCCTCCAAAGTTGTGGCTGCCCCACTGCCTCTGACTATACTCCACAGCGTCGACCCTTGTTGCCAATGCCATCATTTCTCCAAGACTGGTAGGGTCCTTGAGCGCCACTTCCTTGGCCACAGTTGGCTTGAGTCCCCTCTTGAACTTGTCCATCATCTCCGACTCGTGCATGGATGGACATTGAAGCACCAGCTCGTTGAAGCGCGATACATACTCTTGAACGCTTCCTCGTTGACGAAGGCGCACCAATAGATCTCGAGCGGTAGCCTCGGGTGCAATAGGTTGAAATTGCCTCTTCAAGCCTTCAAATAGCTGATCAACAGTAGCAGGAACTCCAGACAGCTGCTCTTCTCGTTCATACCAAGCTCCAGCACTCTTCTGCAGCAAAGTTATGACAAAGGCGACTTGCCTGTCGGGCGTGAGCGCAGAATACTCCATAAACTTCTTCACTCCAAAAATCCATTGATGAACAGGCGGCGATCCACGCTCTCCAGTATAAACTTCAGGCTTAGGTGCACGCACTCCTGATGCGGGTGGAATAACTGGTTGCACCACTGGGTTAACATGAATCGGTGGTACAACAGGTGCAGGTGCCGAACTCGTCGAAGCGGCGTTCCCCATAACAACTCGCACCATTCTCTCCACCTCCGCGCGCATATTTTGTTGAAACTGGGTGTAGACTTCTCCTCCAATTGCATTTGCCATTTGTCTTAGCATCGCCTGCATCTCTTGTTGCTCTCTGGTCATTGTTGGTGCTGCCTGCTGCCCCGCGCGCTCAACATGCTCGACATGTTCGCCTCCTCCAGCTGCCGGCTGCGACTCCATAATATAATATGCAAACTAGCCCTGCTCCGATACCAGATGAAAGGGGCAAAGTGCCCTAGTGGAAGCGTAGTGACTCACGAGGAAAGGAACTAGTTGCCATCATACTAGAGAGTGAAGCGGCATATCACTAACAAAGCTTAGGAAAATTGCTTGACATTTTGACTAACAAGAAACTGCTCACAGATGATGTAGGATGAAAGGCCTTGTCATTACAAACCCGTAGAAATTTACAGAAGTGAAAACTGATAAGAAACAAAGAAGTTATGCCTATTTATAACTTTCTGCCTAAGTTCTCCTCCCTAGGAGGAAGCTACGGATTTTCTTAAGTGCTCGTCAAATCGTCCCTTCCAGAATATTCGTGAGTAAGCCAGATCAGTCTAATCTAACGTGTCGGGCCGAATTGACGTCCACATACATGCATCGACATTACTAGAATATTCTATCTTAGACGCGCTAGGCTAAACCGAAACTTCTAGGAAAATCGACCTAGTCGGCACTCCGCGTCAGCCGAACTTACGTGAAGGTTCGAGTTCATTCTAACGGGCCAGATCGCTCGACGCTGTCGGTCAATCCGACGGTCGCGCTCACCGCGAATTAAGCACAGTCGTCAACCGACCTCAAGACTAATTAAACTTCAAAAATCCGTAACTCTCTCAATACTTGACCAAATTCGATGAACTTATTATCAAAATGACCACAAAAATGCACTCTACACTACTATACAATCAAAACATTCTTTCATGAAACTCAAAAATGCACTTCATAAACCTATGACCTTACAGCAGGAGCATTAGTCAGTCCAAATGGCATCACATTAAATTCATAGTGTCCATAACGTGTGCGGAAGGCAGTCTTGTGTTCATCCCCCTCAACACTTTAGATTCGGTGATGACCACTTTTGAGATCTATCTTATTGAACACTTTAGCACCAGACAAGATATCAAGCAAATCCTCAATTTTGGATAAAGCATACTTGTTCTTTGATGTAATTCTGTTCAGAGCTCAATAGTCCACACACATCCGCATACTGCCATCCTTTTTCTGAACAAAGGGGATGGGTACGCCGTAAGGTGATTTACTGGGGGAAATATAACCGTTTTCCTCACGCTCTGCAATACGTGTTTTCAACTCCCCGCTCTTCACATAAGACTAGCCATAAGTGCGTTGCCAGGGTGGCTGAGTCCCAGGTAATAAATCAATCCTATGATTTATTTGTCTATTAGGAGGTAGTCTCGGGGGCATATTAAAAACATCAGTATACTTAGCACCAATTTTTGCAACAGTAGGGTGCTCCGGAGGGCTTATCTTTTTCTCAACCACTTCTTCAGGTTGAGGAGGTACCTCTATTAGCAGCAGACATAACATTCTGTCTTCCTTCTGGTTCCAACTTTCGATGAACTCCATTGCATTCAGCAATTTGCATCCTCCTGGAAGCCTCTTCTTTTCCTTCATTTGCTATCCAAATAGGACAAGAGGACGAGCATTGGTGGGTGCCAAGTTAGTCTGCCCAACACTGGCTCCTCTCACTTTAACTATACCTCTGCTCCAACACACTTCAGCTTGGTGTCTGTTAAGCCACGACCTGCCTAGCACGAGATCATAAAAACCAGTGTTGAGTACCTCAAATGTAAGCGTTTCAGTTAGAACTGCAATGCCAGAACCTTACTGGACCTCAATAGGCTTGGTTATAACTCCTCCCGGGATACTTGAGGCATCTCCAAGGAATATTTTTCTATTCCCTTGGGTGACAGTAGGCAGCCTTAGCTGCTTAACTAAGTCTTTATGGATAAAAGTATGTGACGCCCCTCCGTCAACAAATGCCCTCACCTTCCTACCTGCAATCATGCAATGCAGTAGGATAGGGAGGACTGTCTTTTCCTGACTTTTCGTGGTCAAGAGAACGCATAGTAATACCGTGCTTGGTGGCAAAATCTGCAACGATGAAGTTGCCTTGAGCTCCGCTATCCACCAAGATGTGGACCTTCTATTCTCCAAGGTAACCTCCCAAACTCATTGGGGCTGGAACGTCGTCTTCAACGGGGGTCTCCACCTCACTTGGCTTGTTGCCTTCTGGTGAAGTGGGTCTTGGGGTGGTAGGCTCCTGGCCTACCGGCGCTGTTCGTTTTCTGACAACTTTTTGGAACATGAGAGTGCACGATGGCCCTCTTCCTTGCAATAAAAGCAAGTCCAGCCGTCATGAGAGCTTCTTTTTCAGCCGGGGAGAGTCTTGCTTTCACTCCTTGCTGGTTTCTTGCATCATAAGTGTCATTGAAGGGTCTTCCACTCTTCCGGGCAGCCGCGGGGTCCCTTTTAATAACTCCGATTTCCATGGGTGTGGGTCCAGATTCGGATGTGGAAGGGGCTGCGTACACCCGCGTCGCCGGTACCCGTGAAGATGAAGGCACGGAGTGCTTGAAATCCAAGGTATCCACCTTTTGGGCCACTTCAATGATCTTTGAGAAGTCCGTCAAGTCGCGTAACTCCACTTCCTTTGCCACCTTGGG
>WELA01002297.1:924125-939948 GCA_009602735.1 Mesotaenium endlicherianum
GAGGAGTTGAAAACACAGATTGCAGAGCTGGAGGAAAATGGTTACATTTCTCTTAGTAAATTGCCGTACGGCGCACCTATCCTATTTGTTAAGAAAAAGGATGGCAGTATGCGGATGTGTGTGGATTACAGAGTCCTGAACAGAATTACAGTAAAGAANGAGAACAAGTATGCTTTACCCAAGATCGAGGACTTGCTTGATACCCTGTCTGGCGTTAAAGTGTTCAGTAAGATAGATCTCAAGAGTGGTTATCATCAAATCAGAATTGCTGAGGGGGATGAACACAAGACTGCTTTCCGCACACGTTATGGACACTATGAGTTCAACGTGATGCCATTTGGACTGACTAATGCTCCTGCTACCTTTATGGGTGCTATGAATGACATTTTCAGGCCTTATTTGGATAAGTTTGTGCAAGTTTTCCTGGATGATATTTTAATTTTCTCTAAAGATGAAGCTCAGCACACTGAACACTTAAAGAAAGTGCTGGACACTCTGCGGAAAAATCACTTGTATGCTAAAATGAGCAAGTGTGATTTCTTTAAGGAAAGTATTGAATTCTTAGGCCACGTTGTCAGTAAAGAGGGCATCAGTGTGGATCCTAAGAAAGTCCAGACCATACGGGACTGGCCAGTACCACAGTCTGTCTCTGAAGTTAGATCCTTCCTCGGGTTGGCTAACTACTATAGGAGATTTATTGAGAATTATTCCACAAAGGCCAGTAAACTGACTGACCTTACTAAGAAAGACATCGGGTATTTGTGGGGGGAAGAGCAGCCGGCTGCCTTCCAGACCCTTAAAGATGCCCTTTGTTCTGCCCCAGTGCTAGCCGTATATGACCCCAGCAAACCGGTGCAGGTGGTTACTGATGCCTCTGATTTTGCCATGGGTGCTATTTTGTTGCAGCCTGCTGACAAAACCACAAAGGATGGTAAGGTACGGCAGGAGTGGCATCCTGTGCTGTATGAGTCTATGAAATTTAATCCAGCGGAGATTAATTACTCAGTGCATGATAAAGAGCTGCTAGCTATCATTCATGTACTCAAACAGTGGAGAGCATACTTACATGGTAAAGCTTTTAAGGTGATTACAGATCATCTAGCTCTGACCCACTTTCAGAAGAAGTCCAAGCTGTCGAGGAGGGAGAACCGCTGGAGCCAGATGCTGGAGCAGTTCCAAGTCCAGATCGACTACAAACCAGGGAAGTTGAATCCTGCTGATGCACTCTCTAGAAGACCTGACTTGCAAGAAAGGAACTTTAGTCAGCATGCTGTAGATAAAGTCCTGTGTGCACTCACTTCACTAAAGGTGAAAAAGTCCTTCCTTGAACAACTTAGGAAAGCCTACCTTTCTGACCCAACATTTGAGCCCAGCCCCACTACTGGTGTGTGTCGTGCTACTGCACTCGGGTATAAGCTCAAGGGAGGGGTCTGGGTGACTGAAACCACTTCAGGCAGGCTGAAGCTGGTCATTCCTAATAATTTGGAAATAAGGTCTCTCTTACTGAGTCAAGCTCATGACAGTCTCCTGGGTGGACATTTGGGGCAGGCCAAAACTGTTGGCAAACTGGCAAAACATTATCATTGGGAGGGGTTACCCCGGGAGGTCTTGAAATATGTCAAGTCCTGTGACCAGTGTCAGAGAAATAAGTCTCGGCACACACCACCCGGAGGTCTCTTGCAACCGCTACCCATCCCAGCGGGACGCTGGGAAACTATATCCATGGACTGGGTGGTCTCACTACCAAGAACTGCCAACGGGCATGATTCAATACTGGTAGTCGTGGATAAACTGACAAAAATGGTCATTTTTATCCCCACAACTGTCAAAGTGACTGCACTCGAAACAGCGAGACAGTTTTACAACCATGTAGTATGCCAACATGGGCTCCCTTCTAATATCATCTCAGACAGAGACTCAAAATTCACCTCTAAGTTCTGGAGAGCTTTAATGGGGTTAATGGGAGTCAAACAGCTGCTCAGCACAGCAAACCACCCTCAGACTGATGGGCAGACTGAAAGAACTAACCGAGTTCTGCAGGAGGTGCTGAGAGCATATATTAACCAAAAACAAGATAATTGGGATGACCTGTTGCCTCAAATTCAGTTTGCGGTCAACAGTGCGGTGCACGCGTCAACGGGCAAAACTCCTTTTGAACTCAGCCTGGGTAGAGTCCCTAAGTCTCCTCTAGATGTGCTAGGGGAATCTTTAACTCACCCTGAAGGGATTGACAACCCGGTCTCCCTCCAGTTAACTCAGGAGTTTGCTGACACCCTGTCAGAAGTCCAACGAAACTTGCACACGGCCCAAGAAAACCAACAAAAATACGCTAATCAACACCGTCGGGAACTGACATTTTCCAAGGGGGATTTAGTCAAACTGCATTCTCAGCACCTGTACCTCCCTGGTGTGGTCAAGAAAAAGCTTGGCCCTGTCTGGGTCGGTCCATATTCGGTGGTCCGTCGTGTCGGTCAGAATGCTTACAAACTGAACATGTCAGCTGAATACAAGGGGCACCCGGTCTTTAATGTCTCCTTCCTGGAACCGTACATCAAAGGTGATACACTGTTCACAGGTCGGTTCCCTGTCCAACCGGGACCGGTCCCCGCTGTCCGGGACGGCGACCCTGAGGAATATGAGGTCGATGAGATTTTAGACGCTCGCTCGGTCCGTCGATCGTCTAAATATGTCATGAAATACCTCATTCGATGGAAGGGTTACGATGCCTCTGGGGACACTTGGGAGTTTAAGGACCACTTGACCAATGCCAAAGGGGCGTTGACACGGTTCCACCTTCGGGCCGCTGGAGTCCCTCCATAACTGTCATTTCAGTTGACACGGGAAGGTGACAGGCGGTCCTGTCTCCATTTAAGTTGGAGGGGAAAATATATGACAGTTAGTGAGCGAGAGCGATAAAAACACACTCATACGTTTATGTGTAGCGCATCGCAACTACGTCAACTTTTAGCAATCATCCTGTAAGGTAAACAGCAGCGAAGCCACTATACTAAATACTAACATACTTCCTGCAATCCCTATGACAAAGGTCCATATCCTACTAACTTGTGCCCTGGTTACATGTGCAGGATGGCGCCCACCACACAAAAGGAGGACAGAAAGCGCAAGGCAGAAGAAGCCAGGAGGACAATGGAGCAATACCAGAAGGAGCTGGCGGCGACGTCCCTCACCAGGAGAGAACAAGAAAGGGTCCGCAAACAACAAGAGGCGGCAGAAGAGGCACAGAGGAAGAAGGATCAGGAAGCGGAAAACCTCAGGAAGGCTGAGGAGGAGAGACAGAAGAAACAGCAAGAAGAAGCGGCAGCGGCAGAAGAGGAGAAAAGAAAAAAGATTGAAGCGGACAGACAGAAGAGCTTGGCCACTTACAGGTATACTGTGGTGGGTGGCCAAAACTTCGATAACCTGAAGGAAGCATTGCTGGCAGCCCAGGAGATCAACAGGCTGGAACAGACAACACTGCTACAGAAGGAAGGAGCTACAGCACTGGACAGGTACATCGAGACACACACCGGCGTGGTCCTTTACGAAGATTATGCTAAGATGGTGGGCTATACAGCAGAGCAGGCCCGGTATCTCGCAGATGATTCAGAGGACAAGCCGGTCCCCATACCGGGAATAGTGGGAGATCAGAGACTCATCCGGATGGTGAGCATGCGGCCCGATAGCTTTAAGGATACGGTATTCTACCTCACACTCCTGCCAGCTTACAATGAAGTTGAGAGAAGGAGCTGGGAGTACTTGGCCAGGGAAGCAGGACAGCAGATGTTCTCTCCCCACTGGTTCCCGTGTAAACTGAGGAAGGCTGAGCACGGACCCCAGTACTACCAGCAGCCAACAGACTGGAGGTGGATGACCGTCACAAATAAGAAGCAGGAGTGTGACCGAGCCCAACCGGATGACTTCCACTATGGCCTAGACGGCTATCTCATCCTACCACCTCACATTGCCCCTTGGGACCCCAGGCTGAATGGATGCCTGAGCAATATGAATGCAGAGACCAAGGAACATAGGAGGAGGGGAAGAGAGTACTTCTCTAAGGGAAAGCATGCCTTTGTCAAATGGGCAAAGAATGCAGGCCGGATAGATATCAGTAGGCTGAAGGCCAAGCAACCTCCAGCGCGCCCTAAGAAAGGGAGGTCGGTAGACTACTCCATGTCTACTAGGGAGCAGGACGACTTAGTGGACGAGACCCCTACTCTCTCCGAGGAGGAGGATGAGGAGGATGAGGAAGAAGAACAAGGCAGAGGAGAAGCATCAGCAGCAGGTACTCAGGATACCCAGGGACAGGCAGTGGCACTTCCTAAAGAACCACGATCAGGTGTGTGGAATGTGATCCCCGTTATGGCGACAACTGGACCCCGCGCTCGCTCACCCAGCCCACCTGCCCAAGCAGGGGAAGAAGCTGATCTGACGGTACTGGGCAGCAGACACAGACAAAAATCCCCAGAGGACAGGGGTGCCAGAAGAGGGACACGCGGGTGGGCCAGAGGTATGCCAGCCTCCCCCTCCGCTCAGGGGCATGTACCTCTAGCCAATGTATTTCAGCATCCTACTGGAATGCCTGTCTATGTGGGCATCAACACCCAAGTGGTTGAAGAGCAGGCTACCGTCCTCCGTTCTCCCCGAGGGTCAACTTTAGAGCAAACAGGGTTCTTTAGAAGGCCAGCTGACAGACCTAGAGGGCTGTCCAGATCTAGGTCCAGATCTCCGTCTCCTGACCCTGAAGCCCCAGGAACAACCCCTTAAGGTGACACGCTGAAGAGGCAGTCAGTAAGGGAGGCTGGTCAGGTTCAGTTCCCTAATTTAAAAAAAAATTCTGCAGTTTAATGTTGTCGAGGCGACAACAAGTTAAGTTGGAGGGATTGTAATGAATCAGTATATTAGTGGATATAATATTCATTTAAATATAATAGTTAATCAGGTTCAGCCTGCTGAACTTTAGTTAATAGTCAATCTGCTGGACTTTACATAATTATCAGTTTAATGACTGAGTCGAAGCCAGCAGGCTGAAAGTCCATATAAGTCAGCTGGCTGACACATTCTTTGACAGCAAGCTGACTTCCGTACTCGGTAGCAGCGAACTGCCTTGATATGCATCTAAGTGCGATATGCTAGATGAATAGCCAGATGACATCCCTATGATGGATGGCTATTCGGGATGATGGGAGATGGCGGTGGATTTGGTTAACCGAGGTCCTACCAACGTGGTTAACTCCCGGGTAGGCGGTGCCATCGCACTGGCCGTTGAACAGTAAACTCATTCCATGTACATATGCTAGGATTGCTCTCGAGTTCGGCATTCGGAAACGAGGCCAACTCTCTTGTACAGCTTACTGAGAGAGATCTGAATCCAAAGCGAAAAGCCATTGATACGCACTGTCTTCTAACCTTGCTTATGTGTGAGTTTACTGATTTGCATTATTGATGCTAGTTTACTCTCATTTGACTGACAAGTATTATTCACTGCTAGTGTATTGTCCTTCGCCGTTTAACCAGTTAACGGAAAGTACCATAAAGATTACTTGCTGATATAAAGATCTTTATTAATTGTTAATCGCCTATTTGGTAAGTCGATTCATTTCACTTGCACGGTTGCTTCATAGGTGGCCAAGCCCACTTGGTTGTGGACGATTATTAGGTAGGCTGCCCACTCATTTGCGGGAACTCCTTGTGGTGGGGTCAAATTTGCTATAGCGGCTGCCACGAGATTTGACGGTGCTCCTCCTTGTGGTGCTTCTTGTTGTTGCAGATTTTCTTGAGAGGGCTCTCCCATTCGCGTTGGAGGAGGGTCTCTTGGAGAGGAAGGGCTTCCTTTGAAAGCTTGCTGTTGGTCTTGAGGATCGGCCTACTTCTTGTGCTACCAAAGTGCCTAGCTCCGATACCACAGTAGTGAAACAGATAGATAAAGTACTTAGTGAAATATAATACTTTATCTATTCAAGACAAGGATCTTTAAACACAAGTGGTAGCTTCTTGAAAGAGAGATGACTTCTTGAAAGTTAATATACTTCTGGATTTTGGCAAGTACAAGAGTGATCCTGGAATGTCTTCCTATGTTCAAGCTCTTGTTCATATACTTGCTACATAAGTAATTTCTAGGAAGGTGTATGTTGATGTGTTGGCACGCAACACATCCCAAAACTTGCCACCTCTTTCTAGAATAATGTACACATGTCCTTTTGACCTAAAAATGGCACATTTGACTTTTGCCACGTGGAGTTCTTCTAGGTCCTTCCTCTAACTTCGAAAATGCCTTAGAAGGTTCAAAAGACATGAACCAAGTCACTAGAGTACCTATTCACACTTGAATCCACACAATACTACTCCAAATATATTTGAAAATATCAAAATATATGCAAATTAATACATAATAACTCAAATCACTACATAGTGTATACATAATCTTTCGTTATTCTGTTTTAGGCGCACTAGGCTAACCCAAAAAAATTTCTATTTTATATGACCTGGTCAGCTTTCCACGTCAGCCAAAAGTACTTCAAGGTTCAAATTCACTCCAGCGGGCTAAATCGCTCGACGCTGTCGGACAATCTGATGGCCGCGCTCAGTGCAAATTAAGGGCATTTGTCAACCGACGTTAAGCTAAATCAAAACTCCAAAGTTTCAAAACGTTTCCAATACCTGACCAATCTTGACAAATTTTGTATCAAAATGATCAAAAAAATTGCATTCTACAATTCAAATGAATCTTGCTTATTCAAGAAATATATTTCATTCAATTATATCAAATCAGAGATAGGTGGAAGCGTGTAAAATCAGGGAGCAATTTTCGACCTCATAAATGAATTCCGTTTACTCATCTATACCCCTTGACTTATTTATCACAGTGTGCCATAGTTTCACACTAACACAAGGCACAAGAAATAGGCGAACTTGAGGACTAGAGCTTCTCTTTTAGAAACTCATAGACTCTTTCCTACCAAGCATACAAGCATATATAAGCACACACACAACATCAGAGGAATGTATAGCGAAGGCGCTCTCATTCAGATGATCGTAATGTAGTCAAAACACATCCCACTGACTTAGGTGCAAAACCATGACATCTGTCAGCTATGTGACCCTAAAATGTCAGAGGGCATAACTTTGTCAATACTACTTGAAATTGAGCAAACTCAACGGCAACGAACGCATCTTGACAAGACCTTTCCGAATAGTCCTAGTCCTTTCCATTTGAAGCTGAGACAGAGACGCCTTCTAAATTTCCGTGAAAGTTGGTCATGATAACGAAACCAAAAGTGCACACATGACTTGCATCCGACACTAAAGCCTAATGTCTAGAATGTGGGACCATGAGATCCCAGCCTGCTATGAACCTAGTGACCACCTGGTTGACCACGGCGCAAGGTGCGACGTGTTGTGGGAAACCCGTTAAGTTGGGACCCACGAATCTAGGTATAACGACCATATTAATTGGACGGTTGACTGAAGTCCTAACTGTTCAGTTGGCTGACGACGGCTCTGCCTACCTAGAAGTCAACCACACTGGTAGGACATCGGTTTATTGAATCTCAGTCGACCTATCGACTTCCAGTATACTACGGTCACATGTGCCAATCTATAAATAATAATCTAAATAAATATATCTATCCCCAGCGTACTGGAGCTAAGTATAGTGACTAATATCAAGCGAGCTTACTGTATGTCAACCTACTGATATTATATCCTATGCATAACTGATATAAAAACTTCAGCAACCTATATTATGATACAAAAGTCATCCTGCTGACCTTTTCGACAAAGTAATTAAGTAAACTCGCATTATATCGACATACATTCATTGAGATAAACTCGCACATGTGAGTATATTGACATATTACTTACTTAGTGGTGTATTTATATATGTAATTATTTAAAAAAATAATGAACTAATTCAATACAACAATGCTATGACCTTTCAACTGTTGTATATCAAGTGTTTACATGTGTATGCAGTGCTCGTTAATTTTTGAATAAGATTCGGTTGTTTTGCTTGTAAAGCTTACAAAATCTCACGGATTGTACACAATCAAGAAATATTTGTTGTCCAATGATCCTAAAATGGCTAAGTAGAACAAGGACACAGTAGAGAAGGAGGCATTATTAATAGGCCAAGGAGCCAAAGATCCATGTTTCTACCGACGTTTCAAAACTTTCTATCTTGCTGCAATCTAACTTAGTGAATAAGTTAGCGATTAGAATTTTCTAGACAGACTTTGACTTCCTGACACGCTAGAACACGCAGACTCAACTTACTAGGAGATTCTTGAATAGAATTAAGACAAATACCAAAGTGCGCGAGCAAGGCATGAAATGCTGAGTTGGTGGTCAGATTCTAAATTTTCAAAAGTTCTTTATGCAAAAGCAAGTGCTAGGATTGATGGCTCGTAGAGAATTGAAATTGTAGGTTTCAATGAGTAATTGATGAGGATAGTTAAGGGCAAAGAAGCTTGGCCAAATAGCAAGAGATTATCATAGGTTAAAAGGTTTGGAAGCTTACTTGTTTAGAAGTAAAGCAAAAGCCTGTGAAGGCGACTTTCTTTGATTTTGTCAATGGCATTTTTTTTATATCTTGAAGCCATCAACATGGTCGTAAAGCCCGCCTATAAGTAGTCACTTCTCCACAAGTAATGAGAACTCAAGCCAAGCAAAACTTTTTGCAAATAGCTGAAACTCTTAAAACAAAGGGGTATGAGTGACCTCAGTGTGTGAACAAAAAGCCTGTTGGTGAAGGACTTGGCTTTTTCCAATTCAGGCCAACACAGGAGCAGGGTCAACCAGGTACGACCATCCACCGACACATGTGCAAGATCGACCCTAGGTGAGCAACTAAGTTGACAATTCACATGAGAGCCACCCTCAAAGGTCGACCAGGTCGGAAAATCACGTGTGGAAGACGCGCACACATGCCAAAGGTACCGTTAAAGATAGGCACGAAAACAAGCCAGATCTAAAGAATAAGGGCCCGACGAAAGGCTTGTAAATGTGGAGAAAAGAAGTCGGCTAATGGAAGACCGCATGTTGACCAGCGCGAAGGAGGTCTTGAGAGTGGATGCTTGTTTGCACTTGTTTGTCCTGGTTGCGATACGCGGTTGCACGACAATATTGCTGTCGCTATTGAGTCCCCACAAATATCGAACAGGCGTCTTGCACAGAATCTTTTACTGTCTATAGACACCAGCATCCAGGGCCCATGCTGGCCCATGCCCTTGGCTATAATGTCGCCACGGCCCATGCGAAGGCGAGATATTTGGTCGAGACCTTCCTTAGGCGTGTTGAGGGCACCGATCGAGGAGTGAGGTATTTGTGGGCAGCTGCAGACTACAGATTTGGACGGCGATTCTTTGAGAATGTAACGAGAACCCCGACGTCGTCGTGACGTTTCTTCGGAGCCACTTCACGAAACGACAATGGCAGTCGATGCATCGGGATTCAGATGTGGTCGCAGGCCTGCAGGCACTCGCAAAGACGAAGCTTACCGCAGCCAGCACTGCATATTCCGTAGATTTGCATACCTTATCAACCCAATCGCCATTTGCGTACACTCCATCCTGGATGATTATCCAATCACATGCATGAAATTTGCCATCGTGTTCCAAAACTGTAGGCTTCCCAGGAGCGGCGACCTTCGCCCACCTTGGCCTAACATTCGCCAACTTTCGCTACACCGCGCGTTGATCCGATGTGAGTTAGCCGCTGACAGAGCAATGCTGGATAGCGCAAGTAGTTCTTATCTAAACTCTACCACGAGTGCCGTTGTCTTCGCACTAATTCTCGCTCGAGGCTCGCTTATTATAATCACGGCCAAGAGTGGCTTCTGAGTTGTATTCAGTACGAGTCCGAGTGACTTTTTGGTCGATTTTTTTGTTTTTGTGAGAACACAGTAGAACAATGGCCACCGCCATGTTTTCCGCTACTCTAACGAGCCCTGCTGCGCTGCAGGGTTCGCTGTTGTCTAAGTCCATCAAGTCTTGCGAGTTCAACTCTTGCTCTTTTCTACCAAAGAAGAACTTTGGCCTTAGAGCTAGCAGAAAATCTATCGTGATGTCTGCAGAGCCTATGGTGAAGGATAAGTCTAGATCTGGGGCTAAGGAAGTCGCAGAGGATACTCTTCTCACCCCCCGTTTTTACACGACTGACTTCGATGAGATGGAGCAGGTGAGCTATCCGTGGTTCACACCAGCTCAAGTGCCTCGAAGATTACTCACGGAGGGAATTGTGGTAGTCAGGGCTTGAAAATGGTCATTAGCCAGGATCATGATGTGCATTGTAGTGAATGGAGACACCGACCGGGAGTTGTGGTACATGGCCTGGATAGGGCCGAAGTGGCTGCTAAAATTAGCCCTCTCACTGTGTGCCTTTTCTCTGCAGCTTTTCAACAAGGAGATTAACGGCAACTTGAACGAAGCAGAGTTTGCCTCTCTTCTTCAGGAGTTCAAGACTGACTATAACCAGAAGCATTTCGTTCGCACGCCTGAGTTTAAGGTTGCGGCTGACAAGATCCAGGGACCAGCTAGGGACATTTTTGTTGAGTTCCTGGAGCGCTCTTGCACAGCTGAGTTTTCTGGGTTCTTGCTCTACAAGGAGCTGGGAAGGCGTCTGAAGGTAGGCAATTTGCTAATGCTTCGAGATACATGGCTGTGGGCCGGCTCGTGTATGAAAGCCGGACTTTCAGGTGACTGAATGTTGTCTCCCAGGGAGCGGCCAGTCACGTGACTAATCTGTTTAATACGATTAGTTTTCTGCACTCCCATCTCTGTGAACCTTTATTCGATGAGGGGGCCGTCTGGCATCAGAAGTGTAGCTGCTTATTGTCTTTCTGCTGGTGCCTCCTGCAGAAAACAAATCCCGTCGTTGCCGAGATTTTCACCTTGATGTCGCGTGATGAGGCACGACATGCCGGGTAAGTTTTGAGCACTTTGCTGGAGCCTCTCCACTGGCAAACAGCGAGCGTTGTCTTTGATCACAATCTTCAACTCTAAGCTCAGTTCAGACATCCGTCTCTTCTCATCAACTTGACAAATGACCTGCAGTATTCATGTAATGTACTAGCAAAGTTGAAATTTATCAAACTGATTTGGCACTTCAGTTTCTGAGCATTTAGATGGCCTGGAATTATGGAAGTTCTGAATGAGTTGGTACTCTTGCTGATGCAGATTCTTGAACAAGGCCATGTCGGATTTTAACTTGGCTCTTGATCTCGGTTTCCTCACAAAGGCAAGAAAGTACACCTTCTTCAAGCCGCAGTTCATTTTCTATGCTACATATCTCTCAGAAAAAATTGGATACTGGAGATACATCACCATTTACCGCCATCTGCAGCAACATCCAGAGTATGAGGTGAGGTTTCATGTTGGCCACACTTTCTGAATTTTATGGAAGGGCGTGTTTTCGGGGATAGTATGCATGCCTGACAGGGTTTTGACTGGATAGTATTTGTCAGTTAGTCAGGAGGTTATGATGGCTGCTTTCAGTACTTTGTCACCCAGGTACTGTAAGTGTCTGAGATGAGGATTTGTGTGCTAAGAAGGGTTTTGACAGATAGTCAAACATGCCTTGGATGATAGTGGATAATAATTTATCAGGATTCTCATTCTGGACGTCATGCTTGTGGAATCCTATTTGCTTTGAATCTCGCCCTGTCATCATGCTGTTATGGAGGCATAACAACAGTTGCATATGATTGCTCATGAAGAGATGCTTGTTTGGGTTCTTTGCTTTGGCAGCTATATCCTATCTTCAACAAATTCGAGAACTGGTGCCAGGATGAGAACCGTCACGGTGACTTCTTCTCTGCTCTCTTGAAGGCGCAGCCTCAGTTCATTAACGACTGGAAGGCTAAGCTTTGGGCACGCTTTTTCTGCCTGTCGGTAAGCGCTGTCCAGGCTCTGCCAAGCATGTGTCACATGGTGTCCATGTATGTGGTATTGATGTTGAGCAGCCGAATCTGAGACTCCCCTTGGGGAAGTCCCTGAGTACATGTAATCCATGATAACTGGCAGTCCTTGGCAAACAATGATCAGGATCTCATTGGTCACATCTTCTTAATGCCAATTCGAGTACTTGTTACTGCAGGTCTATGTTACTATGTATCTGAACGACCAGCAGCGGTCATCTTTCTACGAGACCCTTGGATTGAACACCAGACAGTTTGACATGCACGTGATTATTGAGGTAAGGGTCCTTCACCCCATCAGCAGTGTTGAACTTCTATGTGCGTGCACATATCAAGTGTGTAAATTGATAATAGTGATTTGTAGGAGGCGTAGCTACAATTGCGTAACAATTGCGCTGACCCCAAGCACGCGTTTTCACTTCTGTTAGGAGTGGCTTGCAGAGTTTGGTGAAAAGGGCATGAGAGTTGAAATGAGGGGACGCCTGGTATAGTGTATTCTGTGTTGTACAATTGGTCAACCAACAAGATACCTCTTGGGTTAGGTCGTTTCTGCCCATGAGGGGTTTTCCAGGCTTGGTGAGGATGAATGGGGTAACTCAAAAGCTTCTGTCAGAATACTGATGGCTTGCATGTAATGCTGCAGACCAACAAGACCACCGCCAGAATCTTCCCAGCTGTTCTGGATGTTGAGAACCCTAACTTTCAGAAGAAGTTGGACAAATTGGTCGAGTACAACATTGAGCTTGTGAGGATCGGAAAGAGTGAGGCACCTGCTGCTTTGAAGAGCTTGCAGAGGATACCTCACATCGCAGGCATGGTTTCTGAGTTGTTGGCACTGTACATGATGACCCCAGTGGACTCTGGTTCCATGGACTTTGCTGAGTTTGAGCCCCAGGTTGTGTACTAATTTTGACGTTGCACATCTGTGCATTAGTTGCCCCATGTACATTTTGTAGGCCACTAAATTTGTTTATATACGCCTGGAACCTAGCTTAAAGCCGCATGGCTCAGATGCTACAGGAACTTGAAATATGTGATTGAGATTTAGAGATGGAAGAACAGATCAATCAGCTCTCAAGCTGCCTTCTTAGTAATAAGCAATGTTCTACATTTAATCCCATATCTTGAGAAGTGTGGACATTCAAAATTTATCTCCTGTTTGAGCTTGGATATGAATCGAAGTGATATCTCAGTCGCAATGTCTTTGCTCTGCTTATTTTGTGCTTACTTAGATGGGCGAAGACTGGACTGGGGATCTATTTTGAGTGGGTCAGATACAAATTTTGATTTAAATGATTTGCATGCATAAATAACATCTGCCTGAATGCCGTGGAGAAGCTGTGCATCTGACTGTTATGAGTACAAGTGTTAGTAGCAGTGATGTCCTTGACTTGAATCTCTCAAATTGTTGTTTAGTAGATTATGCATAGGTGATCTTTAATTGAACAAGACTGTCACATGAGATTGTGGAAACTGTACAAGCGACTATGCGAGATATCTTGCTTGTAATTGGTGGCCATAACGACAACAAGGAACAAAACTTGCTTTCCCATAATACCTGGTACTCTTTCACATCTTTCCACATTATCTGCCAACTCATGCATGCAATCTTGCAGATTCAAAGATATTCCTATCTACGAAGGAATTGCAACACATGGACGTGCTTTTTTGATTCGCCACTGTACCAATTTGACTATCAACCTCAAAAATTGACTGCATCTTCACACCAAGGGCTAGCGATTAATTCATACTCCTGGAGGTGAAAGGGAGGTCCACCACAGCAGCGTTTCCATAAAACTCTTCCAGGTTGTAGAAGGACCGATCTTTCGGCATAAATAAGTGCACAACCACATCTCCTGCAAGTCCAGACATGGTGACATCCAAGCAATAACACAAGCCACTCCTTGATTCAGCCTTAAACCATCATCATCTCATTCGCCAGGCATGCTAGTCACACCCTTGCCTTTGAAACACGGGTGAACAGCAGCAGAAGCTAAGGACGGCAACAGCAGATGAGAAGCGTAACAAGCCACCAGGTGAAAGAGGAACACCTCATGCTAAGAAAAGGCAAGCCCCTCACCGAAATCGACAAGGGTCCAGCCTGACGAGTTCTGGCGGTCGCCGCCGCTCTGCTTTCGGTGAAACTTCTCCGCAACAATGTCCCGCATCCTCTTCCTGCACCAGAGACCCACCACACGCAAACAGCCGTCCAAATCGTTGACAGCCATGAACTGGAGGCTTCAGCTTCCACCCATACCTGCCTAGCCCAACTCTGGCAACATTTTGCACACCTTCTTTGACAGACAGTTATTGCACGCAACAAACTCTGGCACGAACTATGCATATTAGCAAGACTTGTCGTCAACCCCACCCTTGCAGGTAGACGCTCTCCCACACAGGAACGAGCCAGCAGCAGCATGACGGAAACCCCCAGCCTCTACTTGCCGCACAATCCCATCTCTCACCGGACAGACAACACAACAGACCTAACGAGGCAGGGCGGGCGGGAGCCAGCGATGGTTGGCGAGTGAGTGACTGTGAGAGGGAGAGACCAATGGAGGGAGGGAGAGAGAGGAAGGGAGGGAGGAGGTGTAGAAGGAGGGAGGGGGGGAGCAGTTCCATACGCAATGGCGTCTGCCTGCGGTTTGGAGAAGGCGGTGACGATGACAAAGTAGCGCGTCCAGTACACCAGGGGCTTCACGTTGAGCACCAGAATCTCCCCGCCCTTCCCGTCGTTGGCAGCCTCTGCTATGGCCATGGCCACTGGGCAGGGCACACAATCGGACGGATCGGCAGAGCCACACAGGCGCATACCTATGAGGCGAGTTTTAGTCAGGCACACTTACGCGGGCCCCTGTTCCCCCACAAAAGTCTGCTGCGACAAGAGAGCATGCGAGGGCGAAAGGGTTGTGGGCGCATTTGGCAGCACCCAAGCGCGTGTGCAGATCACACAACAGTACACCCCGTCCAGGGTAAGGATGCCCAAGCCCTTCCAAGTAAAACCCCAACAGCCTGCCACTCAGGCCCCTGCATGAGGGCTGCACGAGGCGCTCCTTGCGACAGACATGGCCTGTATGACATATGCCATATCCTGCTAGCCTGCTGCGCTGCAGCCCGGACACGTGCTGTGCAAGGAGGTGCTTTGGGGTGACAGCGCCTGCCAATAACACCACAATGAACTCTGCCCGCCTTTCACAGCCTCATCTCTCCGGACAAAGCACACTACCAGAATCCCCTGTCAGCAACTAGCCACACACAAAGGTGCACTGGCGCAGGCTCCGCCACGTTGGAGGGCTAAAATGCCGTGCCCAGGAGAGGAGAGGCGTCGGCCCCCCGGGAGGAGAGAGGAGGCAGGGGAAGGCAGGGAAAGAAGAAGAAGGGAGCTTACGGCTCAGGCTCTCTGCCTCGTCTGCAGCCTCTTGCGCCTCCCTCGTGACAGTCGGGTCTGACAGCAGAGTCTCCCCGTACTTCTCAAACAGGTCGTCTAGCTCGCCCTCGTCCCACTCCTCTTCCTGCTTTGCAGCAAGCACGCCCCCCCCATGCCAGTGCCCCCCTAACGCGCTGCTTAGGTGGATGAATGACATCAAGGAGCCTCAGGTCATTTGTCACACGCAGCTTTCGCGCTCAGGCAGCACCCCGAGAGACAGTCAAACTCTTGAGACCCAGGCTTGATCGCATTCTCTATCTGCTTGCAGCCTGTCAAGTCCATTTGTCACCACAACCCACCTCCATAAAGAGCCCCAGCAAGCCTCTTTTTGGCTGACGGACTAGAGAGGTTATCATCCTCACTTTGCAGAACATGGATTGCAAAGCTCCATCTTTGTGAGTCACACACACACACACACACACACACACACACAGAGAGAGAGAGAGAGAGAGAGAGAGAGAGAGAGAGAGAGAGAGAGAGAGAGA
>WELA01002297.1:940483-991097 GCA_009602735.1 Mesotaenium endlicherianum
AGAGAGAGAGAGAGAGAGAGAGAGAGAGAGAGAGAGAGAGAGAGAGAGAGAGAGACTGCAAGGTGGGCTAGCCCTCACAGGCAATACAAGGGTTTGAAGCATAAAAGCAGCAGACATGATGATACACACTCTACACACACCAAGTTCTTCCAACAAGCCACCAAGCCCTGCCACCAACTGAGAGAAGCTCTGGTTGAGACACCAGGCCCCTTGCCCGGTCAAGCTTTACACCAGTGGGCATGTCTCAACTCAGCAGCAGCCTCTGCCCAGAACGTGCAGCTGCAAGGCACCCCTCTATTCCGGAGGCTCATAAAAGCTGAGGGTGTGTATGCTTAGAGTTTGTGTGTCTCTCAAGCTGCAGCCCTCATGTTCATTGGCCAACTGCATGTCCAGTTTTGTCACACCGTACATCAGTATAAGAAGTGCCCTGTCAGCCCTTTTATGGGCTTCATGAATTGCATGCCCACGAGCCTACAGACCATAAAGACAATCAAACGCATGATAGTAGAGCTTTAAGAGCACTAGCAGCTAGTGTGCAGGATTCTTCAACCATGCATCCAACGTGTAGTTGAAGTCAAACGCACAGGAAACTAATAAGCCTTCCACACTTGTGAAAAATTAGGTGCCGCCACTTTCCACAACTGAAAATCATAGTCGAAGGCAGCAAGAAGGCAGCGCCTTTCAGAGAGTGAGGCCAAGAGAAAGAAAGACCTGGAATGTATCTTACCACCCATTCACTGTCATCCCCATCCTCCTCCAGGGACTCCTCATTCTTCTGCTGTTGTTGACTGTGCTCACTATTTCCAACGGCTCGCATACACCAACTTCTGGACCTGCTCCCTCCAAGTGCTGACCCCGATTGCTGTGCTCTTCTGAGGGCCATGCGCTGTATAACATTTCTGTTACTTGTACATGATATGGAAGGGAAGTTGCCATTGCATGCACTTCTTGAAGTGAGACTCACATTCTTATGCAGAATGTTTCGTCTTGAGCTGCCTAAGGATGAGGGACATACAAAAGCACTACTTATCCTGACGCTGCAATTGACAGCAGCGAGGTAGCCCATTATTTGAACTCCGGATGAGAAGGTCGCTATACCCGTGGCAAAAGGGGCTACTTATAGTCACCACTTTAAGCGCGAAGTCACTTGCTCCTTAACCAGCATGCAGCGCGCACCTGCAATTATCGCATGCAACTTCCAACTTGGAGGTCCAGACAGTGTTCAGCCTATAACCGAGTCAGACATCAATGCAAGAGTTGCATACCCCTCCACAACCGGGGTGCGTCTGAAAAGCGCACTCGCGATGAATATTAAATACGGAAAAGACTGCCCACCATGAATTCTAAGTTGATTTCTAGCAAGAGCCTGGAACTCTTACAAGTGATAGCCGTGCTGAGCGAGTGTTAGCTGGTGTCTACCCATCGCTTAATTTGGTTGTCGACAAGTCGAGGACCTCGAAGGACCTCAAAACGTTTGGCAAGTTTCGCTTACCTGTAGGCCAGGGTTTCTATGTTACGGCTTGTACGGAAGAGTCCTGCCGTGATTCTTTGTAACACTTGGGAAACCAAGTGTTGCACGACAAGCGCGCCATGCGCCGTCGACATCTGCGACCAATCGATTCGAAGATGCACAAAATTTGTCAATTTGAATGTATCGTTTATATGTCCGCACGTATGATCCCCTCCTGGTCGCACATATTTCCTCATTTAAAGCGAAGGAGGCCCAAACCCCTTTGTCACCACCCCAATTTTCCTCTCCTTGAAATGTGTAATTAATCTCGGAAACTTTCACCAGTCTGAGCTGATTGGAGAGCAAAGATTGCCGCGCAAACGGCATGCACCAGTTTTTCAAACCAAAGAAACGACTTGGCCGTCGATTGCATTATGTCGGCTAGTCAAATTTCATGTGAGGCGCAAGATCCCGACGGTGTCGTCCGCCAAATTTTAGCCAACATAAAATATGTTGACAATAATATTGGCATCGAAGAGGAATATCGCACTATGCAGGCTCCATGGCGGAAAAAGTAAAGGCCTTAACATATCGACTGTTGATGCAACATTAGGTAACGTTGTACTCGAGATAATTTGTGAAGCAGTAATGGAGAGCGGTCAAGGTAATCCCGAATTACAGATAGTAGGAACATCACAGTCAGACACGCCCTCGCCCAATCTAAATATTACAACATTTTCTACTTCACCTGGAGATATTGCAGTCGATACTTCGGGTTTCACCGTCCAAACGGTGCATGATGCTTCTCCTAATGCCGTATTACAAAGCCAGTCTCTGGGGCAAGGACTTGGCTTTGACAATCATGTCGCAAGCCTCGTGCCAAACCAGCACATTCATGGACTCGTCGGAAGACAGCAGTACCCTGCTCCATTGGCCGAGCATGATGACCTGGTGGCAAACAAAGGCCTTTTTCTGGACTGCTTGTCAAATTTTCACAAGCAGATGGGTTCCTCTTTCAGGTCTGTGTTTTGAGAAGTTCTATGGCTGCAAATTAAGAATTTGTTTGCACTGAGATAAGTAGCAGCATTGGTGGACAGACGGTCCATGAGTGGCTGCTTATAGAAGTGGCTTGTGAGCCAGATGCATTTCTGGACGTATGTGTGACTGTCCGGGCCCTTCTAATCCCTAGACGTACTTGCATCCATGCTGCACAAGGCCGTTAGTGTGTTTGAAGAGCAATATATTGACAAAGGTAATATTGTGTAACAGGATACCTCAAATGGGAGGGAAGGAGCTTGATTTACATCTGCTGTACCGGGAGGTGACAACTCGGTCTGGTTTAGCACAGGTGCACACCTACATACTTTGCCATTGTTGGTAGTGCGAGCAGTCGTGCTTTGAATTGACAACTGCTCTGGCCGGGCATAAGACGTGCCACACATGTTGCCCCTTCTTTTTTATGACGGGGGGGGAGTGGGTGTCGAGGAGAGGAGCTGAATGGCTTAACTTGAAGTTTTTTTACCAGCTTAGGGCTTCGTTAGCACTACTCAAAGTTAGCAGCTGGTTGTCTTTGGTGCTCTATTGAAATGAAATTATTCACACCTCTGTCTGGCAGGTCATCAAGGATCGAAGGTGGAAGGAAATAACTTTACCCTTCAACTTTCCACCAACCATGACGAGTTCATCTTTTGTTCTCCGCAAGTATTACACCAATCTGTTACATCACTTTGAGCAAGTTCACTATTTTCGTAATAGAGGTGCCCTTGTACCCCCGCCCTGTAAGTACTGCTTGCCAGAACTTTGTGTGCATTGTGCATGCAGCCACTTTTCCCTTTTTGGTGTCCTATAACTTTGCTCCATATAGTCGGAATTAGGGGTACTTCCTTTCAACCTGCTCCCCAGTCTGTCAGTGTTGTATGCTTCCATCGTGCCAAGACTGCAGCAGGTTTCTCTGCTTTCTGTCCGTGTGCAAGTTGCAAGTCACGTGTATTGTTGTTTTCTCTCTGCCTTTGACTGCTATACTCAAAACACGCCAATTATAACATTTTTGCTTGTTCTTTCCTGTGCCCTGGCAGCTCCTCTGCCTGGTCCTAGTGTCATGATGGGAAGAATGGGTCCGGGTGCCAGCCCATTGGGTCAGCCCGGGCTTGGAGTCGATGAGCCATTGCGTAGACGGCGGAAGCGCAGGGCCATGGAGATGGGATGTAAGCTATTAGCCCCCAGTCTCCTCTCGTCACGACTATGTCATGATTCGGCTGTGGCCTTTGACTTAATACTGTGCCGCTGGTAAGTTATCTTACTGGTTCTTCTTTTCATCCATGCATATTTCCTGTCTGTTTTGTGCAGCTGATCCAAGCATTCACATTGGCCAGGCGGTGACTGGTTCGATTCATTCCAGATTCGAGTTCGGGTATTTCATATCAGTCACGGTCGGCAATGAGAAGCTAAAAGGCATTTTATATGCCCCGACAAATGGCCGTCCAAGTTCGTTTAGTGGGCCTCCTGGTCCCATGTTAACAGAGCAGGGAGTGCCAGTGAAGCAAAGAAGGCGCAGACGGAGGAAAGATGAAATGCCAATCAAGGATCCTAATGTGCCAAAGTCTAACAGGAGCGCATACAATTACTTCTTCCAAGAGTGGCGATATAAGCTCAAAGAGTCGCATCCTGAAGTGCCTGACAGGGACATCAGCAAGATGATTGGCGAGAGGTGGAATGCGTTGAGTGAAGAGGGAAGGGGGGTGAGTGGTCTTAGCTCATTGTTTGGAAATATAGTTGGTTGAACCAGCTTGCTGCATTTCTGTGTGCTTGAAAGCTTGTGACTGACCTAATGCTTGGAGCTCCTGCTGTATTTGTCGACAAAAAGCTGATGTCCTTCTGTCTTCCTCTGTCGCGCAAGTGTTGACGGGATGGATCCTGCATTGCTTCTTTGTGACATTTTTACTGCACAGTCGTGAGCATAGACTGGCATACCCAGTGACAGGAATCCGCGCTCCCCTGCTCTTTGTTGCAGCCTTATCAGATCAAGGCCAGTGACGACAAGGTGCGCTATGATAGGGAGATGGGGAGTTATAATGCAAACAAGCTATCCGGCTACGGTGTTATGTCACATCATGCTGGTCCCTCACAGCCTTATGTGCCTGCTCAGGTACTCCTTTCCCAGGTTTTCTGCACGTCTGTCGTATGCTCATTGGAGGAGGGTGGGAGGTCGTCTACCTCTGCAGTCCTTGAGGTGGTGCTGTTCTTGAAAAACAAAATACGGACAGATCTTTCTAAATACGTGCAAAAAAAGCAGCAGGTCTCACTTGAACATGTTGGCAGCTGGGTCTTGGCTACTCGCATGTTTAAAGCGCTTATTGACGGGCTGGCCACAAAGAAATTCAGGAAGTTCCATTCAGGTGAAGGGTTTATATTTTGCGCAGGCTTTGTTACCTAACGAGGGAGCCGAGGCTGAGCCCGAGCTTGATGCAGAGGCGGAGCCAGAGCCGGAGGCGGAGCCTGAGGCAATGGACACAGAAGGTCCAGAGGTGGGAGATGAGGATCCAGCATCAAGACAGGAGCATGAGCAAACAGGGACGGAGGAAGCGTTGCATCCGGCGCAAGGGGGCGGTCTGGGTCCCGATGTTTCGCAGTTAGTTGCAGAGGTTAATGGGCATCATCAGGGAGGAGAGTTTGATGGATAGTAATGGTCTTGAAATATACATTTCCTGATTTCTGCCTGTTCTCCATGCATGGGTGGCTTGTGCTTGAGAGTACTCCGCGATGTCAAGGGATGTGCTCCCGCGATTGCATAGGTCTCAGATTCTTGTACAGTTGTAGAGGCACTTGGTGCTTATGTAGACAGGACGACTAATCTTGCAACTGTGACCCGGTTCCATTAGCTTATGTGGTGGCCGGTTGCAGTGCAACACTTCTTGAGTTGTTTTCATTGGTGCCTTTCTTGTGTAAGCATTCTATTTTGTTGTATAAAATTTTGTGTCTCAGTTTATGATGGAGGAGTTTCAGAGTGCAAGTACGGTGCTTAAAAGGTCGTAATTCCATGTGTTCTGTCGTGTTAAGAGCTTAAAAATAATTTTCTACTTCTATTCCTTGTTAGGGCAGATCATGGTATCACATCATATCCACCTCTTCCATTGGCGTGCAAATGTTAATTCAGGCTCCGCGTTGAAGGAGGCCACTTATGGTTGCAAAAGAACGTGATGTACCCCTCTTCAACACCCACTCAATATTTCTTTGCTGAGCCAAAATAATAATTTTTGGAGTATCCTGAGTTTAATGCTGATGTAGTTTTCAGTCAGGCACATTCAAGTGCCTCCCTCGTTGTCTCACGAATGTGTATGAGTTGAATGTACTTGTTGTAATGGCCAACATGCTAGTGAATTCTGCAATGTCATGTCCACTATAGCTTTCCTTGAAGCTTTCTCTTTAAACCTGGTTGTCTAATGCAATTGTAGTTAGCAGGATGATTAATGACGTGAGTTCTACCCATACATCAAGCACATGATGAACTTTGCACAAATTTTAATCAGTCCTGTCATAACAACTCATAGATTCAAGAGGCCAGCAGCAAATACTTGCTAGCACCGCAAACCTTTTGAACTCGCCTGCTAAGGATCCCTGCTGCTGCCAAAGTAGCATGCTGAAGAGAAAAAAGCTGACTCCAGGACTCGAGCTCGCTGCCCAGTTAATCAAGACAAGATTTGTACAGGTGGCCACAGTAGCTGTGCACATCCTGAATGCATCAGTAGTAGCAAAGGATTTGTGCTCGATGGTACAGCGCTAGTCACATTTTGGAAAGCCCGAACCTTCTCGTTGCCGGTGTCCGGTCAATAAGCTCGGGGCCACCAAGAATACATGGCAAACATCATGGAGGGCGGTGGCAACATAAATCTAGGCTGGGGGATTTAAGTGAAGCGTCAAAGGCATGACATGGGTGGTGGTCATTTGCCCAAGGGCAAGAAAGTGCTGATGCAAATCTCCATAATATTCTTATGCCTACAAGGATGCCCACATAACATCAATGGTGAAGCATTGGGATGCTGTTTCTGTTGTCACACAGACCAGAGCAATATACCGCCATCTCATCAGGTTGGCTGGCCCATTCAGAAGGAGGCCATCAAATGTGGCGCACAAGGAGAGGCTTCTTGAGAGGATACTAGAACATATGTGAAAGCATGAATGGGCTGAGCAAGAGCCAAAAAGTTCAGACTAGCAAGTCAAAGAAAGGACAGACTGGGCGCACAATAAATAGCATCATTACTTTTAGGCGGCTTCAGTATGTATACATTAAAGGGAGGACAAGACATTCACACCTCCCACAAGCCGCATCCCGCCTCTTTACATCTCTGAAATATTGAGACCCAATAACAGGGGAGGCATCTCTACTGCATTTCAGAATGTGACAATTTTCGCCTGGTTCACAAGCAGATTGAAGCCAACAGTCATCGTGCCCAGGCCAGCGAGCAAGAGAGAACGAGGGCCAGCTCAAAGGCCGGGCAAGTGGGCAACGATCTTGCGAAGAAGAATTCAAAGATCCAAACGGAACTCTCACAAAACAAGGAGGGCACAGCTGAGAGTCCCTTACGGACCGCTGGCGGAGGAAGCAAGCACATTGGCCGAAGCTGCTAAGACATAACAGACCTGTCTGAGGCAGGCAGAAACCATATGCCCAGTGAATCTTATTTATTCCGATCGCGCCATGTGGGGCCCAGTGAGCGCTGCATGTCCCTCTCTGCACACTCTTTGCACATGAGTAAGGGAGCCAGGTACTATCAGCTATGTCCCCCTTTCCTCTCTGTTAGACCAGGTTCAGAACTTTCTTGCTGCCAATAAGAGATACCTGCCACTTTTTTTCAAAGCTTCACGGAGGGTGCCCCCCTCAGACAGAGCAACACAAGGCAAAGTCGTTGACTTGGAAGTCGATCAGCCGGGGATTTTATCAGCTCACGGGGCAGGAAGCCCTTGCAGGAGTGGCGTGGTGAACTGTGTCTTGCCTTTAGGCAGCGCCACCCTGGCTTACATAGGAGCCAGCGAAGTACTAACTGCCAATCAGCGCGGGAGCATGGCCATGCCACATTGCCACCTCGTACAGCACTACCGGCCCACCAGACACTTCCCTGCAGCTAGCTACCTTGGGCTAGCATTGCTATGATCCACGGCTGCCCTCGACCTCCTCCCCACGAGGGCACGGTGTGCGTGCATGTGTGCGTGCGCATGTGTGTGCGTGTGTGAGTATGTGTGTCTCTTTTGGTATGTGTCGACCTTTCGTAAGCTTAGAAGGAGACTGATGCACGACGAAGTGTGGCAGGACGAAGTGTGGCAGGACGAAGTGCAGCCACCAAGACTTCCAGGTGGTCCCTTCCTTTCCCTCCTCCAACTCCTCCTCGTCCAGCTGCTGTAGCTGCTGCTGCTGCTGCTGCTGCTGCCGCGCCTGCGCAGTCTGGGCGTGCATGCGTGGCCTGACCCGTGTCAACAGAAGAACAAATCGCCCTCTAACGCGAGCAAGTGGGCAGGGAGTGGGCCCCTCAGGCGGTCTCCCAGCCCTCGAAGGCCGTTCTGCCAAACTTGCCCCGGGCGGTGTTGAGGGCCCCCTTCATCACACTGTAGCTGGAGAAGAAGGACGTCACCATCAGCCACTCGCCCAGCGTCATGTCGCCCTCCCCACCCCCGCCGCTACCAGTGCCACTCTCAGCTCCGGCAACCAGCCCTTGGCTCCCCCCCCCTTCCGCAGCCAGAAGCCCGTGCGTGGGCCTGGCGTTGGCCCGGCTATGTTCAGCGGGCTGCTGCTGCGTGCCAGGTCCTGCTCTACCAGGAGCCCTTGATCGTCCGCCCGCTTGCTGCAGGCCGTTAATCCTGCTGGGGCCCTGCTGTGCAGCAGCAGCAGGGCCGTTGCGGCCGGACCTGAGGTCACTGGCGGTGACGACAGGTGTGCAAAGCCTGGTGAGGGGGTACGCAGCGGTGCTGGAGCCGTGGGGACCACCAGTGGGGGGCCGGGCAGGGGGGTGCTGGGTGCACACCAGCTTGTTGTCCACGTGTCCTGCGTCCGTGAACTTGACCATCCCACGGACGTGCCAGGTGCCGACGTGGCCGGAGGGCAGCGTGGGGCCCAGCACTACGGCATCAAGAGGGTCCCCTGCACCACACACAAGACGAGTGAGTGCGGAAAGCTCGCACAACTGCATGCAGCATGTGACAAAAATCACAACATATGCAATCTATGATAGCTTGCTAGCAGAAGTAGCGGCTGCCTGGCATGTTGGTAAAGTATGTCCAGAGCCACCGGAGAAGACTCTGCCTTGTTAAGTGGTTCAACAGGGAGGGGGCAGCCTAGACGCCTCGGACGGATTTCACAACAGCACAGGCCAAATCCTGGATACGATGGAGGGCTAAAGCAGGAGCAGCGGCAGCAATAGTTCACTACAAGGCTCAGAATTCAGCCGGAAGAACAAACGCATGATGAATTTTCGTTCTCAGAAATTCAGCAGGGCCAGCAAGACCTTTATGATATTGATAGGGGATCTAAGGACACAAATGACAAACACAGTATTTAGTGGCAGTGTCTTGCAGTGACTTCTGTCGCATTTTACTATTTCCTAAAAGTGGGCGTGCATTTCAGATCAATGACACGCTGCATCCACTCCTACCCTCGTCCTGCTCGTTGAGTGCTCCAGATTGGCAAGCACACAGTACCGCTGAATGCCAATTGCTGCATGTGCATTCGGCCTTGTGCATACCTATGGATCTCTACAGAACCCTGGGATGAGTAGGGGGACAGTCTCAACAGATGTAACATTCAACTTAAGAACCAGAAGGTCTTCACAGCAAATGTGACAGAAAAGGGTCTCAAGTGTCAAGTTTTGATTTACCGTCAGGGGCCATGATGCCCCGTACTGAGCCATAGTTGAATGGGCATGGGAGAGGACCAACAAAGTCTATTGATCCATCCGGTTTTTTCTTCAAAAAACTTCCCTTTGGAATTTCCACCACAACTTCGACATACTTTGGAACGATCAACTGTTAACACCAAAGGAAAATTGAAGTATTATCCAGCATCAGTGTACTGAAAACAGTGAAGTGACAAAAGATGGCCGATGGGAATAACGGAACCTATGATAAAACGAACCCACTTGATTAGTCCTTTCTAAGCAGAAAATGAAAGATATATCAATGCTTATGCCCACGTACAGAAAAAAACATTTGGCTCGATTGTACAGGGAATGGCTTTCTGTCAACTGAAGAAAGTCCTTGGGGTAAGTAAGGAACAGAATCTTCAACATAAGGCCTAAAACAATGGTGATCAGCTCGCTGAGCTTTAAGCTCAGCATTTGGGCCTACGTCTTTTGTCAGGCAGACAGATGCTCCGGCAAGTGACGTTGACGCCATAATGTAGTCACCAGTTAGAACGTACCAGCTGAGTCACAACGGCTTCGATTTGCATGCATGGTTGTTACTAAGAAGCTCATCAATTATAACTTCAAATGTCTGAACGCACCCTCACGCATTTTCATTATCAGGTCAACGAGGAATCGGTCCCTCGCTCGAGTATGCAGTGTGAACTGTGTTAAGGCTCAGGAACCTCAGAGCGTGCTCTAAGAACACCTGAGTTCAAGCTTCAGCCTGAGTTACCTTATCGACATTTTATGTTATATATCCTATTCCAGCGCGTACGAAGCTGAGCGAACGTGAGGTTCACTTTGGCCGCTTGCCGTAGCATGGCTAACGACCGGGTACGGCGAGTAACGTCAAGTAGTCCAGCTCGGTCCAGCTCATCGGCCCACATCAGCCTCATCAGTCTGCAGCTGACCGTTACGACAAAAGACGACGAATTGTACAGCCGTTAGGACATCCTGGCACATCGGAGGAAGTGCACCCATCCAAGGGCATCGAAGGGTGTCGAAGTACCTTGATACATATGTGAAAGGGAATGTCAGTGAACATCAGTGAACACCGTTTGGTAGGTGGAAGTGGGCATCTGTGCTTACGATCGATAATGACCTGAAGAAAAACTGGACAACGACGCTGAGATGCGCAGAGCTATCACACCATTATCACACGGCCCACTATAGTTTTGAACCGACTCGCTGCAGTTGTAGTTGGGAGGGACTCTGCTGGTTTATGAAGCGAGTCACGTCTGGTTACTGCTAGTTATTAGACCGCGCTGGTCGATTGAGCGTTGCACTGGAGGGGTAGTGCATCTTAATGATCACTTGATGTGGATGCATGTTACGAAGCTGCTACGTGTGACATTCGTACTTAGTGTGTGAAATGGCTGGTGTTGTTCATGGGTAGCAGTCCATTGAGCAGCAAGTTGAGACATTCTCGGGGAGGTTCTCTGGGAAGTAGATATCGGTTGTTCGACTTTAACATGGGACCTAAGAAGATGTCTGAGAGTATGGTTACCGTAGGCATTATAGCTTCTTGGTATTTCTCCAACATTGGTGTCTTGCTTCTGAATAAGTTCCTTCTGAGCAACTATGGTTATCGATACCCAATATTTCTCACAATGTGCCACATGACTGCATGTGCGCTACTCAGTTATGTCGCTATTGCCTGGATGAAGGTTGTGCCAATGCAGGTGAGCAATAACCGAAATGTTTTCTAACATAAACTTTCCGCTCAGGGATGGCAGGCACTTCTATAGCACCCTCAATCAGGTCTTTGAAAGTTGTGCAGGTCTTGTCCAGGTCACTATTACTTAAAAAACGCAGTGTTTGGTTGTTAAGCACTTTCATCGTCAATGAGTAGGTGTTGAACCCCTAGAAGTAAGTTGATCAGGACAGTAATCAGATAACTGTGTTCAGTCTGTGACTACTCACTCACATTTTATCTGGTCTTCTGCTTCGTGTCAGGCAATCAGGTCAAGGACACAGTTTCTAAAGATTGTGGCTCTCAGCATCATCTTCTGTGCATCCGTCGTCAGTGGAAACATCTCTCTAAGATTCCTGCCCGTCTCCTTCAACCAAGCAATCGGGGCTACGACTCCTTTTTTCACTGCTTTCTTTGCGTACGCCATGACATTCAAGCGAGAAGCATGGCTTGTATATGCAGCACTGCTTCCTGTTGTGACGGGAGTGGTGATAGCCAGTGGGGTGAGTTACTTGATCAGCTTGATGAACATGCACTGATGGTCATAATATACTGGAAAAAAGTCCTGCATCAGAGAGTCTTGCATTCGTCTTGTTTCTTTGTAGTAATGATCTTATCTTGTGATACTGTATCGTGCTATTGCAACAGAGATGGACTTATACTTCTACTTCTTGCACTGATGCACGGAAGTAAGTTCACAAGCTGGCCAAAATCGCCGGGAGGTCTTGGCGGGGAAATGCTTGTGCTGCAGCCAGCTCAGATGAAGCAAAACCTTCTTCGGTCCAACAGTGCTAAAACCGTACCCATTGTCACTTCTGTCTTTTTGAACTTATGGCTCTCAGGGTAACATAGGCTGCATTTTCCTATGTGTTGCAGAGCGAGCCTAGTTTTGACCTCTATGGGTTCATCATGTGCATAACGGCAACAGCTGCACGAGCCTTGAAGTCCGTAGTGCAGGGTATTCTCCTCTCCTCTGAAGGGTAAGTGCTACAGGGCCAGGAATGGTCAACTTCTTCTCGAGTAATTAAGAAAAAAAGTTCAGGGATGGACCAGGTCCAGGCAAGGCTGGGGTTACTGTCACTTGGTACTTTAGTTCGCAGGTTTTGAACTTAAACTTGAAGCAAGACAGAATACTTAGGTGCTGACAAAACTATTCAGGACTCTGATCCGTCAGTGCTGGAACCCAATCTCCTGCCTGAGCAAGGGGATCTACCAAAAGCATCAGTGTTCATGCAGTGTTCTGTTGGACAAGGTAGGGTTACTTGAATGGTCTTAAAATAGGAGATGCTTTAATAGTGTGTGAGGCTGTTCTTGGAGGCAGTGGAGAACTTCTCTAGGTTTAATAGAGAAGTTCCTGTAAATGCATCACTGCATAAACCACCATAATTTCAGATGATTGCATTGGGGGCATTAGGTGTGGAGGGGGAGGGGAGGCAAGCTGCAAAAAAAGAAGCTGAACGGGGTACATGGATTGGATTTGCTGGTGATTGGCTTGTTCTCGGTCTTGGCCCTGATTGGTCGATGCCTTTTGTGGTTTTTTGCAGGGAGAAGTTGAACTCCATGAATCTCCTGCTTTACATGGCCCCCATAGCAGTCGTGATCCTGCTACCTGCCACCCTCATCCTGGAAGACAACGTGCTGGGCCTCACAATAGCTTTGGCCAAGGAGAATTCAAACATTGTGTGGCTGCTCCTCATAAACTCGGCCACTGCTTACTTTGTGAACCTCACCAACTTCCTGGTGACAAAGCACACGAGCGCACTGACACTGCAGGTGAGCTAGTGGCTCATCGCGCTGTCTGAACTCTTCACCCTCGGGGACCTTTTCCTCTAGCAGCTGGCTGCCAGCCATTTACCACCAATACCCAAAATACACCTCCCACATGGCTGTCAGGCCTCCAGCACTTGCCCTTGCACTAATATGCTCACAGAGATCTCCTCTTTGTTTTTGTTGGAAAGCATGATGAGGACTGTCCATGAGACTCGAGTACAATGAGGTCTTACTTGCAAACGAAGGATGCTTGTAGTTTTAAGGTTGTACTTCTCTTGCTCTTGTTGTTATTTTAAAACGGTTGCGGCTTACGTTGTGGGGTGGTAGTTTGGGGCACTTTTGATTAGGTGTTTAACTCTTTCCTTGAACTTATTGCTGTGCACAGGTGCTCGGCAATGCCAAGGGTGCAGTTGCAGTTGTGGTGTCAATCCTCCTCTTCAAAAACCCCGTGACTGTTGTAGGCATGGCTGGATATGGTGTCACTGTGGCTGGTGTTGTGGCCTACAGTGAAGCCAAGAGAAGGAGCAAGTAGGATGGCACACGCCTTTCGTGGATACGTTTAAGTCGTTAGTGTAGAGAACCCTTGGGGGTGCTGTATTAGTGGTTAGTTTGCAGTCATATTGAAGTATCTATTTTTTGGACAAGCTCGTAAACCAGCTTCGACACCAAGTTTGGGGTTTGGAGAGCCTCCGCTCATTGAAGTCATGTGAAGAATGTGTGCATAATGGTCCACATTTATATCAACAGCTAATCTGTGCCAACAGAGAAATTGAGCCACCAGTTTGAGTGCCAGTTTCAGAGCTTGTCAAGGAGGCAGACTACGCTAGCGTTGGGTGCTCAATTAGGTAAGCTTGCAGGCTGAGTGGATGCAAGAAGTAGCAAATCAGTGTGGGAACATTATGTTGTCTGCACATGACATCAGTCAAGTCAGGCTCCCTGTTGAAAAGCTCCGCTAGCTCCTCCATTTGTGAAGCACCTAATTTTTTTGATGTACGTGACAGGTGGCAGCTGTCAATGATGCCGGTACATGTCAATGGCCAGTAGTTACAGTCAATTTGTAACACAATCGCATGAATTTCATGATGGCCGCGGGATAAGTGGGCACAGTAGCTTCCTGACTAACAATAGTAGCCTGAGCACGTCACTCTAGCTCCTGACTAGCAATGGCCTTGAGCTTTCAAAAAGGCTACGTTTCAGATACCTGGCCATGCATAAAATATAAGGTACTAATTCATGCAAGGCTACTCTCGACAGCTGAAGTGATAAGAAGAGCGGGGCCAGCTACCCAGAGGGCTTTCCACGCCATCACCATCAACTCACTGAAACAGGTGTCAATTCATGTACCAAAATCGAAGATAAAAATGGCTTTAATTGCGACCTGAAGCACAAATTTAAAACTGGGCCCGCGAATGCATGTGTCAAGAGGTATGCATGTTGTCAGCAGGCCCATACCCCAAACTGCAAAAGCTCAAAAGCGACGAGTCTCCAGAACAAGCAATATCCAACATACCTTAGTTGCAATACCCAATTTAATGGTCGCGATCCGCTTTCAGTATCGCTTATATTGCCCTACGTAACAAAAAACCTCGGACGATGTTGCGGCGAATGAAGCCTGGCAAATTCACAACAAACAGCCTCCCCGAACCTACCCCTACGCTACCCTACCCTACTCTACCCTACCTTACACTACCCTTGCCTACTGGCCCGGCCTGACAGCTTCAGATGAAACAAGAGCCGGTCGGTCACCATCACCAGGACCATCATCCGTCTACGGCGGCACGATCTGCGGCGACGTGTGGTGGTGCACCATGTACCACTCGCCGCCGTGCCGCTCGTAGGCATTGGTGGCGAGGAGGGGCATCTCCGACATCCTGGCGTTGACGTACTCCTTGCACGTCACCCACGCCATGTCCCCCATCACCCGCACCCTCACGTCCTGTATCTGGCAGTTGTAGCGCAGGTCCCACCCAAATATCAACCTCCAGCTCTCCATGACCGCGTCGTACCTGCGGGGGCCAGGTGGCACAGGAGTAACGCACGCAGCAGCCATGCAAGCCATGCATGCCCACGCGCGTCAGAAAGAGCCCAGGAGACTGCCATGCCAGACTTGCTCTCGACTAACTCCCTTGCAGAACCGCAGGAACGGCGACAGCTGGCCGGAAAGAACCCTCCCTGACGGGCGCCACGTGAAAGCAGGCTCTCAGAACAGACCACATGAGGAGTGCCGGGGGTGGACTTGTTCCGCACAGAGGCAGCAGGAAGCTGCAGCTGCTCCCCAAAGAGAACATGCCAGCACGCCTGCTTTGCCTCCTCCTCCCCCCCTCCCCCCCCGGAGCACAGCAAACGAGGGTTGCTCCCAGTCTGTGCAACAATGACTTAAGAAAGAGAGGGCAAGTTGGAATAGAGCCAAGGTCGGTGCTAGGTCTGGAAGTTAGCCGGAGGGGGAGCAAGGCGCAGTCACCACCACTAGGCTCGGCCGGCGCCTGTCATGCGAGTCAGCTGCCCGCAAGCAGGAGGAAGGAGCAAGCATAGGCATGGCAGGCTGGTCCCTCCGGTTGCAAGAGTACTTTCCCTCACCCTCCACGCACTGCGACTCATTCTCCACGCCCACACTCACTCTCTCTCTCTCACACACACACCAAGCGAAAACGTGGCGCATGGAGACCGGGACAAGCCCAAGAGTTTTGAGGGGGGTGTCCTACAGGACGGGCTGGGCCCCTAAACCCTGCCCCGCTCGGAAGCCCCCTGCTGCCACTCCCCCTGCAGCCCCAGGCGGGCCTCATGAGCCACCCACCCCCACTTGCAGCAGATACCCCACGGGAGTCTCCCTCAGTCGCCTTTGGGGGGAGGACAACACGCACATCCCCAAGAAGCCAGCAACCGAGAGCGAGAAGCTGAGCTGCCCTGCCCTGCCCCGCCCCGCCACACGCCACACGCCACATACACGTCTCCCTCCTATGCAGCTCCGACTGCCTGCCCTCTCTTGCCCACTTCTTTGGTCCCCAGGACTTTCGCATGCACTTTCATTGGGAGCTGAAGGAAAAGAGTGCAGGAGGTCGTCCTGTCTGCAGCAAGGGAGAAAGTCCCACCCGCAGATGCCTTTTCATGCCCCCCCTCCGCCTCCCACTCCCCCTCTCCTCCCTACGCGTGCGAGAGATGCCGACCTCGTGGAGAGGAAGGTCACTCTAGGCTCCTCGCACCCACATGAAGAGAGCGCGTACGCGCATCGGCCTCTAGGGGACCCAGCAAGGCTACCTCCTCCTCCCTTTCTTCCACCCTGCCTATACATCCTGGGGACTCAGCTCCCACCACCCTGCCTCCCCGGTTGCTGGGATCATAGCGCTGCGTGCCGCCAGAAGCTGACAAGTGGAGGCTGTGGAGTGGGACAGGGAGGCTGGCGAGGGGCGCTAGATCTTGCGGCCCGCCGGAAATGCTTCTGCCTCGGCAGGCTCAGGCTGCGACTGGGGTGGGGTGGAGGCCTCTGCTGCTCGTTACTATGACACGGCGCAGCTGCTCGTCGTTACTGGCCTCTGCGCTCTTTACTATGACATGCTTGCACCTCCACTGCCCCCGTGACTGAGGGTTGACAGGCTGACTGGCTGACAGGCGACAGGCGGGACTCTCACCCGAACTTAGCCGTGCTGCCGGGGTGCATGCATGAGACGTAGTTCTGCCGCAGCCACAGCTGGCGCATGTGCCGGAACGAGTTGGCGCCGAAGTAGGTGTAGAAGCTCTGGTTGACCTCCTGCACCGCCTTCGTCTCCGCGTAGTGCTGCTTCCACCCCTGGGGCGGCCTCAGGCCCTCCTGCTCCCCGGTGAAGTCCTGCCAGAGGACTCGGTCCCAGCACCAACCAGCCCCCCGGCCCCCGCCCCCCCCAACCGCACCCGCACCGTCTTCCCCTTTCCCCTTAGGTGCGCACCTCGGGCGTCGAGAGGTCCTCGCGGAGAATGTACGAGCAAGCTACTGGTCAGGGCTAAGGTGCTTGTTTGCCTTTGGGCATGTTCAGCCCTCCGCCTGCCCCAGGTTATAAGTTAGATGCTTACACACGGCGTCATGACGCGAGCTTCTTACTTATTTTTCGAGGGAAATGAAAGGGGGGGGTCAAGAGGGGGGCAAGGAAGTGCGAGGGTAAGCTGTGCAGATGTAAATGACATAAACAGCAAGATAGAGCACCGAGTACTCTGCTTCGCTGGATAAAGGACATGATGAAGGAAGCTTTCTACCGTCTGCTGGTGGGCACAGCACAGATTACATTTTTCTTTCCGGGCCAAGGCACGGAGCTTGCAATCGTGAAGCACGCGTTAATGATGTGGGCGGGTGAGGGTCGGGGAGGCGAAGTGGAAGGGGGGGGGAATGGGGGGGGGGGGATGGCTGGCTTGTGTGGTAACAAGCATACCTTTTTGAAAAGAGTTTGCCAAGCTGCATCGTCATTTGCTGCCTGTCGCATCACTGAATTCGTCATGGACAATGAGCAGAGGCTCCTAAAATCCAGGTAGCTTAGAGCATGGTGGGTTACTTCTGGCACGAGCTGCTCCATCATAGACGAGGCTATCAGGTCACTGGACTTCCTCTGCTTTCGTATTGCTATGGGGCTCGCATGTGCCCCGGCCTTCTTAAGGACAGGAAAAGAATGTCGCACAAATTGACCACCGAGAATCAGACAAGCTAAGCATAGCAGGGATGCAACGACAGCAATGTAAGTCCTTTCGTGGCCCAGGTCCGGGTCGTACAGGACCAAGTTGATCATGGCGGTCAACAAGAAAGGACCTTCGGGGAGCGCAACATAGTAAGCGCTAGCGGAGCATTAACTAACCCGTTGCTAGTGGTTGAAGGCATGCACTCCATCCATTACATGCTTTTTTCCTCTGGTCGAACCATAATAAAAATAGTCAATCAGGGGGTACTGTTGGTCTTGCTTCAGGCTTCGGCGACAACGGGTACCCTCTCGCTAGTATCCTCTCCGTCGCTATTACTGCGTGCTGCTGCTCCAAGTCAAAATCAGAGTACAGACTCCAGAGCACATTATTTCTTATTTCGTCAACAAAGATCCCAGACAGGAAAAACGTCATGGTTGACCATACTAACTGAGTCCGAGCGTCAAATACAGTCAATGTGATCTCAAGGACACGGCAGGATCAGGGCAGGATGGTGCAGGACCAGCCAGGACAGGTCCACGCCGGTCCACGAGGATTGAGGCAATTTGATTCGCCTGCCTGACTCTTCAAGCTGGTTCAAGCATGAGAGACGCTTCGAACGTGAAAGGCGGGAGAAGCGCAAAAGCGTGCGCGAGCTGTTGTATATGCGTCGACTTCAGCTCAAAAGAGAGTCCAAAAAGTGGGCATTAAAAAACAGTGATGCCGTTGCCGTTGCTACCAGCGGTTCAAAGAGAACATAATTTGTTCACCAACTTGACTTGTAAATTGGATGAAGGAACAACCTTTTCAAAAAAGGTGCATCAAAAGATGTTCGGCACAGAAGCAAAGGGTGCACGGTATTTGCCCTCGTGCATATTTTGCAAAACATATGAACAACCTACATATGTTGCAAGTTGTCAAAGGGTGTGCATTAGATAGTCGTTTGGAAGATGAAGACGCATTCATGCTCATTGTGCACGAGTACTTCAGATGCGCGTGTTATTTACCAAATCTTGGTTAATCAATGTGTAGATTCCTAAGGAAAAGAATGAGTCCGCTCCATATCACAATGGCGTAGACTTGAATTTTTCACAACACAAAGCACCAGCCAGATACACGCTCATACACGTCGAAAAGATGTGCCAACATAGGACACGCATGCACTTGGCCCATTTCATTATAAACATTGAACAACGAATTTGATTCCAACATCGTCCAGCTACACAGCGTGAAACTGAACATACCCACCTCGTCTCGTTTGCGGCAGTTTCAGCCAAGCGACTATTCCAGCACCAAGAGCAAACACAGCAGCTGCTGCAAATGCTGGCTCATTTCCTCCCCCGAAGAGAGCATCCCAAGGTCCCGCTCCAAGAGCGACAACAATCTGTACAAAATTCCAGAAACGTGAAGTGGGCTCGTCAATTTTGGCCACATGCCACAGAGACGTAACTTTGAGTACACGTATATTTGCAAGAAAAGTGCGGAACACACATTCTGCACACAGATTCACTGTTGAAGCCCAGTGCTTGAAGAAGTAAGGAACAATAAATCACTCTAGCATCTGGCAGAGGAGGGCATAAGCAGTAAAACCAGGGGAAGTGAACCCAGCAAGTGGCTTCAATGCATGCATTGGGTTATGTGGCACACACCGCACCTGTGGTAAAACGATGGCAAGATTCAAGATGCCCATCGCAAGACCTGCACAAACCACATCCATGAAAAACTTAGTCCTGGGTGAAGCTTTGCTAGAGGGGGAATGGTCAGGAGAGTACGCCCGCACCCCTCCCATTACCTCACTTTCCACCAGCAAACATGGTTGCTACTCGTAGATTGCACCGGTACACGTTGGTACACGTTAAAATGAGTACTATACTTGAGAACGAGGATTGTGGAAAATGAAATAGCAGGAGAGGAGAAGAACCTTCGTGTGGCGGGGGATAGGCAAAAAAATGAAGATGCGGAATGGCAAGAGAAACTCTCAGAATAAGCAAATACCTTGGCCGCCACCGCTATTGGAGGTGAACTCAGCAGTCAAAGCATACGGTACACTGAATGTGATCTGCACCCATCACGAGCCCCCGCACATGCCACTTGTCAGTCAGCCACACGTGCTTGTGCACGGCTGCATTTCCGACAGGGGGCAAACATATTATGCATGTACTGAATTTGGTACCAATATTGCCAGCACTCACGCAGGACAGGAGCAAAAAGCAGAGTCTTAGGTTCCGTAGGAACGAATGTTGACAGACCGGCAAGCAAGCGGCGACACAGAGGCTGCCTTGGTTCCCAGTGACAGGGAAAGGGTGCCAACTTTGTCCCCATGCGCAGAAAATGCACGCAGTGCACAGGTGCACGCCAGAGCAGGTACAAGCGGAAAGAAGGAGCCAAACAGCCCCGGAGAATTGCAGCAGCAGCGGCAGCGTCAGCAGGGATTGCGGAGAAAGCGTACCGCAAACGGGGCCCCAAGAACGGCAAAGATGGCGAGGGCCGCATGCTTGACCCAGGCGGGATGCGACACCACCTCTGTGCCGCCCACACGCGCGACGTGCACAGCCACGGCCGTGATGGTGCACGTGGCCGCCATGCACACGCACACCAGCAGGTTGCCAGCCGCCCACACGTTCTTGGCCCCCATCAGGCGGCACAGCGGGTCGATGGCCAGCGACGTGAGGGCCTGGACAACCTGCAGCACGTCCCATGCGCACAGCCGGAAGTCCATGCATTCAGCTGCCACTCGTGACATAGGGCCACCCCAGGGTCGGATATCTCTTGCATGCGTACGATCAAGTGCGCGATTGCTGATGCGCTCTTCGTAGTGGTGGGAGGATCTCGCTTCGTCTGTGTCATCTGTGTGTGAACCAGGGACAGCAAAGAACCACGTTCACAGTGACAGCCTGAGCATGCAGGCGTGGAGCTCGTCAACCCCGCAGCTGTCACAATCAGCCAGACGCTAGTCGTTTGCAACGGAGAAGGAGTTGTAACTCCCTCGTTCCCCAACAAACCCCTGAGTAGTGAAGCAAGCTGGAGTTTGCCTCGGTGCCGCAATTGGTCCCCACTGCGAGCCAGCCGAGCCAAGAGGGAGGCTAGGCTTTCTCACCACGCAAATCCCAGGACCGTGTGCAATTGACGACATCGCAAGACGTCAGAAACAGGACTAAGTGTGTCCAGATTGCTAGTGGCAGCCCCGGGCCCCCCATTGCAAAAAGATTGATGCAAGGGGGAAGAGAACGAGAGAGAGTGTATTACGGAGTTGAGCAGGAGGCCCAGGGCGCCCTCGTGGACCCCTTGCTGATAGAGAGCTGCCGCCTCCGAGGTGTCCCCCAGGTGGCCAGGCTCTCCCAGGAAGATCTCACGCCCCATCCAGTCTGTGTCAAACAACAGGAAGGGGAACCACGCGGTCTGCACGCCCGCAGGGAAGCAGGCCCACAGACACCGGCAGGCGGATCGAGTCAGTGGCTGTCACGAGGAAGCAAAGCAAGAAAAAGCAGAAAGGCATATCTTGCTGCTACGCCAAAGCTGGCAGCAGAGGCAGAAATAGGGGGAAGCAGCCGTGCACTGGTGCTCTTGCTTACGATTGTTGACAGCCTGTTTGCCTGCCTGCCCTTCTGCCCGTCTGCAGGCTTTCAGTAGCTGACGTCAGCGTCGCCAGTTGTTGCACTGGATCCTATGCAGCTATGCCCTTCTGCCAAGCCTCGACAGCTGGCAGCCTTTGAAGCAGGCATTTCATGTGCACCTTTCTTGGATGCAGGGCTTTCGTATGGACCAGCAGGGGCAGATGATGTGACGTGAAGGCTACAGTAGCTCTGAGCTTGCGCCAGCACGCTTCCGTTCCTTTCTGCAGAAAGTAGAAGATGCACCAGTAGAATGAAGAGTTGTGGAGAGAAGGGGGCAAAGGAGGAGGAAGGAGAGGAGGAGGTGGAGGGACCAGGTGCGCACCCAAGACAGGGCCATGACGAGCAGGATCATCTTCATGGTGGGCGGCAGAGCCCGGATGCCCACGAGGAGATTCACCATGACAGAGGCTGGTCCCCCTCCCACGCCAGCCTGGTCCTCCGCCTTGTCGGCGGCGGTGGCGGCAGCCGAAGCATCCACCCCCACCTCCTGGAAGCCTCGTTCCCCCTCCCCTCCTTCCCCTCCTGCTGGGCTGCGGGAGCCCTCCGGTGCGGCGCTCCCGTTGCTGCCGCCGCGCGCTCTGTTCTCGTCGCTGCCGTCGTCGATGTAGGCAATCTTCTGGCCGACCCGGATGTCGGGAAGCGGAATCTCCTTGGCGGCCGTCAGTGTGACCGCGGTGCAGATCGCCAAGAAGAGCTGCACGCGGGCAAGCGACAGGTGGCAGACAGCTGCCGTCAGATGCATAGAGCAGCAACAGCAGTTGCACACTCACTGCCCCCCACTACACAAGCAATAATTTAACCCCTAAGAAACTAGGCAGGCGTTTTGTAGTGACAAGAAATATGGCCCCTGTGACTACTGTAGACCTGGCTTTGACAGACGCAGTAAGAGTACTGCTGCCCAGAGTTGCACACAAGCGCGCAAGCGCTTTTCTGTCGCCCAGCCCAGAGCCGCATTTCACAGAAACTCTCGTGAAGTTTGGGTCGACACCCTGGTGCTTTCCGACCGGGAAGAAGGCCACGAGGAGGGAGAGGTGAGTGGGGAGGTGCTCACGATGGCAATGAGGTAGGCGGCCTTCAGGTTGGCGCAAGGGGCGCTGCAGGCTGTGCTAGTCAAGAATGGAAACCACCTGCACTGGATGAACACAAGCCCCCTCGAGCCTGCCTGAGTGGCCAAGTCACACGGCGGCGGCCGCAGCAGCAGCAGCCGCTGACAAGGGTCCTACGGCACAGCCTGGCCCAGACTAGAGCGGGTGACATGGAGAGCATCACACAGGGCCCATCATCATCCTATCCACCCTGCTCTCACGTCCACGAGTAAGAGGTTTACCGGCTACAGCACTGCAATGGCACCAGTAGTGGATGCAGATGTATGTATATATATATATATATACGTAACAAATTTTGCATATACGTACATAGTATACATGCATGTATTTGTACAGACATATACATGTGTATGGGTGAAGATGTTGACGACACCCACAACAGAGTCCCAAGGTAACAGCAGCAGACAAGTGCAAGCTTCTCTCCGTCAATGTGCTGGCCAAAGAAGACATGCAGAGTCAAGTCGTCTGCAAACGAGCTTAAGCATCCCCCATGTACTCATAAACCCCGCAGTCAAAAGACGGCCACCAAAATTGGTCGCCAGGCCTGGGCGGCAGCAGACGGGCAATCAATAGCTCCTCAGCAAGAGCCACAGCCTGCACGCTGCTTCCGCGCCCCTTGCCTGCTTGCCCGATGCTTCAAACGCCTGAGGGCAGCGGGGCAGGCGTGGGGTCAGGCACATACTTGTACCAGGAGCTGATAGTCCCGGTGGAGTAGCCCAGGATGTTCCCAACAGCTGTCCACAGGGAGTAGAGAGCATTGGCCGCATCCTGCTGGTCAGGGCCTGCACAGGGAGGGGGGTAGAGAGAGATGGAGTGAGAGGGCTCCGGTGGGGCGACGTGCGTTCGAGAAGAAAACGCAGAAGGGAAGTTTCGCCCGCTCCTGCTCCTGGTCAGATTATGCCACCGGCTTCCCTATACGCTTTCGAAGATTGGATACAGGTGCCTGGCCATCGTCAGACTGAATTGACTTGAGCCGGTCTTAAATCAATTTTGTTTGCCTGACATGCTCACATAAGACCCCCCCACGTTCCAAGTCCCAAGAGCTTGCAGTTCAGCATTAGATGACTATTTGAGAGAGCAGCCAATTGCGCGACTTGACTTTGAAAGGGTGCAGTAATAGACAGGAAGAGACTTTGCATGCAAAAACGATGGTGGGAGCTTCGCTTGCCACTTTGGCAAGAACATTGTGGCACCAGAGGAAATCGGGACCAACTGACCTGCTAGATCTGCAAGAAGAGCTCGGCTTGGCCCCTGCTCCCGTCACAAACAAGGTGCACTGGATTACAAAGCCGCAGCAGAATTTTTACGCCTCCATGCATCTCTCTCTTGGAAATCAAACTCACAAGAGATGGCCAGCAACTTCCACCCACATGCTTAATCGATGCAAACTCATGCTGGAGGCAGGACAATAGGATGCCCTTTTGTAACCCCCCACATACAAGCCTTAGGAACCAGTACAGCAGCCCTTAAACTAGCAGCCATGAGAGTAGATGAGAGTGGCAGCGAATGCTATTGCTTCCTTCTGACAGCATAGAAAATACGGTCACAAACAAAGCTTTTCCAGTGGTTGCCAGCGAGATGTCATGACTTGTAGCCTGACAATTGTCTTCCTTGAAACTCATTGAAGCCTCTCATGCTGGCTCTAGTCTTCTCACATGCTATCCTGCCTTCCCGGCAAGCTGCCGTCGAAGGCGACAACCAACACCTCTCAACTCAAGGCAATATTTTTTTCTGACTCGATAATTAGTCAGCTAAATCTGATCTTAGATGTATACGTACTCCAGGGAGACAAGCGGTATCATGCATCCTACCTGTACTGTGTTGTTGCTGAGGTCCAGGCACCAGAAACCAATGATGAAGAGGGTACATGCGAACGGCCTCGTTCTGCGCCAGACATCACTTTGGGATGTGAAGTGAAGTTCATCACACGTCTTTCAATGCAGGGGCGACATGCAAGGGGAGCAAATTGAAGAGGAGCAAATTGCAGAGCCGGACCTCTTTGCCACCACCTAAATTTAGTGTAACAGAGGTTTCCCAGAGTTGCCACGCTCAGATGATTTCATGGCAAACGTCTAGAGTTGCAGCATTGCCATTGGCAACTGTTCGTGCACTTGACAACTTCATCTTATCATTGCAGAGAGACAAGTGGAGCGTGATCGGCCAACAACTTCAAGGGGCCCGGGTGTCTTGTTGGAAAAAACTTAACATACCGTTTGTTCAGGTACCTTTCGTCCCCTATTAGATATCCCAAGTCAGCTGAAAAGCCAATAAGTAAAACCTGCAGGTACCAGCAATGAAGTATGAAATTAGCTGATGTATAAGCAGCTCACACTCTTCCTAGAGCAGTAATGGGCGAGAGTAAGATGCAAATTCCGGGGAGTAAGTTGCAAATTTTTATCTTCTGGTGGACTACTAGTGGCTCCTCTCTACTTGTGTGCGTCCATTGCAGGAGGTTCTTCAACGAATCTGAATCACTTACTGCAAAAGCGACCAGTACTGCTCCAGCAAGAATGAATGGCCTCCGGCGTCCCCATGAAGACCTACAAGTGTCACTCCAGACCCCCACGCAAGGTTGGACCTGGTCCAGCAGTCTTCAAATATGTCAGGATTTGGCCTAACTGACGTGATGTCACTAACTAATCTACCCTCGCCTTCAGGCACAGCTGAGAGCTGCAAATAGACCCCAACTTCAACTGAGAGCCTCTCGGCCCAAGCATCACGCAGAAATGATGTTGGTCGTAGTGTTTACACAAGCTTGAAGGAAAACATGAGATGTGAAGGAGACTGTAGCCGAATTACCAGGAGCCCAGATATTGGACCACAGAGCCAAATGAAAGATACCCAGTGGTGAGGTATGCCAAGAGTCTGCTCACAACCTCAACATCCAACCACTTGGTAAGAAATGGAGAACTGCAACTCCAATACAGCAAGTCAAGGTAGAAGTAGGGGTGAAAGTAGAAACCTAGCCACCTTTAAGAGGTTTTGGAAAAATAATCCACAAGAAGTCATTTTTGCCATTTCAGTACATATTGGAATCTTACCTCAACGTAAGGTGTCAACAGTGACAGCTGCAAAGCCCAACCAAATTGTATACCTGCAACCCAATGCTCCCGTACATTACAATACCGTCATACTCCAAATAAGAGCCATGGCTTCCACCTGCTGTAAAAGCATGCCTTCAAGTGAGAACGAAGTAACGATGGTTGATGCAGTAATCACCTGCCCCTATCATGGCTATGAGGACCATTTTCCTCATAGGTAGGAACCTGCTTCCTTCATCCGCCCCCAACTTTGCTTCTCCATGATGCGGTTCCTGATTTTGCATGTCAAATGTCCTTTCGACATCAACTTCTTCCAATCCGTCCACAGCTGGGCTATCTACATGAGCCAATTCTACCTCGGCTAAAGCAGGGCCCCCACTCACCTTCCCCATCCTGGTAACTTCCTGCTGTTTCCTCTACAGAACCTTTTTGAGATATTTCCAGCTAACCTTGCAGGTGCAAATCACAGAACCTCAGAGCTGCACAGACAGTACCTTGTCGTTTCGGGTCTGAGTTCCTTCGACGTGCGAATGACAAGATTGGATCACTTTTGTGGGATAGAGCCGAACACTACGCTGAAGAAGACTCAATCGATGCAAGCAACAGGTATACCGTTGCACGCCATATATAACACATACAACGCATTCCTACTTCTGACAGTCTGTCTAAGCCATCACGACCTCATAGGGAGCTGGACATGAAGTGCGGCTACAGGTTGATCACGAGGCACAATGTGACAGGTATGTGTGCACCTGCTACCAACTCGAGCTCATCCAATTCACATACTTTCCGCTTCATTGAGCGACCATGAAACGACGCTTTTCAGTGTTGACCTATTTGTATAAAGTTGGCTCCTAGTAGCTTGAATGATAACGGATCACAGGCAATCACAGGAAGTGAGGAGGCAGTGGGAGGCAGGGTGAAAGAGTGTTGCCCACGATTGCCAGGTGGAAAGACGATACCAGGATGCTTACAATTGGCATCCTCAGAGTGCCTCGAGCAGCGTACCACCTTTAGAGTGCCTCAGATTGCCTAAGATGGCCTCAGAGCGCCTCAATTGATTATATTATTTTTATGTTGGATCCCAAGTCCATTATACACTATTATACACCATCATACACAAATCCTCTATCGTCGTGCTCGCGTGATGGACCATGGTGCGCGGCAGTCAACGTGCTCCTTTTTCCTGGCCGTTTCCTTGCCGGTGGCCAGCTTAAATCCACATCACTTAAAATGGTGTAAAAAAGGGCGTTCTCTTTTGGTTGTCGTAACACCTCTGTTCTTGTCGATATATAGGCATGCATTCGGCTATACAGTGATGGCTAAAAGCTGGCTGAAAGTTTTGGGGTTCTTAGAAAGTGTAATTCTGAAAGTGGCTGAATTAAACTGCAAATATTCAAAAGTCAAACTCTATCTTGGTCGAATTTGGCGCCACATAGTCTTATCCAGGTCATATTTGGTGCCATGGACAGGTCTATATGACTCACATGCGTGCCCATGCGGCTGAATGCGGCCCAAGTTGGATTGGCGCAGATAGCGTGTCACCTCTTTGACGTCAGGGCATCACTTATGATGGTCGTACACGCTGGGCGACGCTCAACGACGGTCGCCATCTAGAAACCCTAGAAGCCATCGAGGGGCTACAAGCGGACTGACTACGGAAGGATACCGTTTACTCTATACTTGGGGCCATGATCAGCACCTGAACTACTACGCTGCTGGCATGGCATGACTAGGCCACTGCTTGCACGCGATTGAGCCGGAGCCCGCCTATCCGACAATCGGGGTGAGGCAATATAGAACTATCTTGTTATCAGAATATGTAAAGATTGGTCATGTGTGCAGGATTGGTGTGTTGACTTCTTGTACTGGTTGAGTTCGTCCTCTGTTCCTGTACTTGATTCTCTAGTGTCGGGCAATGTGTGAGAGGGACTTGCCTATGGTTGACAGGTTGAACTACTGAGTGCAGGTTCACTTTCATACTTGATAGATGATACGTAAACCAACTTGTGTCTCCAATTTGCGTCATCCGGTGACCAAAGATGTCTAGCGAAACTTGTCCTTACGAACTACCACTCACAATGCTTTCCCAGGTGGTGTTTACAGGGAGACGTACTCTTTGCTTACCGGCCAAGAAGGGTTCTGCTCTATTTGAGCAACGTTTCCAGGAGAGAATTACCAGGGGTGAAACAGAAGGGGACCAGGTTACTTGTTGTACCACATCATTAGATCAGGTATTTGAAGGGGAGGTTCATGGGCTGTTACCATGGACGGCTCAGTGTAGCCTATTCAATGTACTCGATAAGCAAGGGGATATTTTGATAGGCCGGGATTTCGCATCCGTGGCAAACTTCTCATGGATAAAAAGAAGCTGAAAGTTATTCTTAAGTTGCCAAAGCCGTTAAAGAGAAGTCATGAAGATGAGAGCTCTGATGGGCCTAGTTGTTCAGATAGCAGGAATGGATTGAGGAGCATGCTCGAATATAGTAATGAGGCCCAACTGAGTCCTTCTTCAGCTCCACCAAAGAAGAGGAAGTTGACAACTTTTGCCAGGGAGATCCCGTCACCTGCACAAAGTTCCGGGTCACGCGAGCTTTTAGCCTGGGGTAGTCCTCTTTCACAGGGTATTACAAAGCGTCCTCGTAAGGTAACTTTTGCTACCCGACTGTTACTGTAACGCGTTGACCTAATTAGGGTACAGATATGCTGTATATCAACAGTATCTGGAAAATGTGTGGCAGTTTGCTTCCTGTGGCATTCGTGACTTTGTTTCTTCAAACTTACATGCCTTGGCCAATTGACAGAGGGATGTTCTTTGGAAACAGCAGTTGGGCCTGAGGACGTGCTTTGAAACTACCATCTGTATCAGTCTGCAAAATGTACTCGGAAGCAGTGCATGCAATTTTCTGTTCCTGCTGGCCATATAGTCTGCCCAGTACTTAAGTTTTTGATATAAGTGGGAATGTGGTGGTGTGCTGGGTCATGGTGGATATCATATGCCTGAGTACAACAAGTAAAGCACATTGTGCTTGCGTTCTTGATGCAGGCTTTTGATTATGTGGTCAGGGGCATAGTCATGCACTTGTTTTTTTCTATTGTAGTCTTTACGCGTCATATTGTTTTGCCTTTGGTTGTGTTTTCCTATGTGAAGCCAAAGGTGACGCTTGACCCTCACATCAGCCCCGCAAAGCCACCCAAGGGTCCTCTGGTGAAGCCGCACAAGAATTATGCTTCAAGTACTCAAGGTGTGCCATGTATTAATATGAACAATGTCAAAAGCACAGAACAAGTGGAAAGCCTAAAGTGAGTCTTGGCATGTTTGCATTGGTTATCAGTCTTTTTAGTAGCCGTGAATTTGTTATGGGAGTCAGTGCCCAAGTCTTCGTTGCTAGTACTGTCAGACTTGTAAGACTTAGCTTTGTCTTTGAGACTCCAGGTGTTCAGCATATTGTACGGTCGTTGTGGACACTTATTGTGATTGGGTCATGCTTGCTTACGTCTTCCGTTTGGGGTTCCAGTTGCTGTGATACTGGCCAGGGAGTCTAATTGCTCAAACTTAATGCTATTAAACTTGTTGACTTGGCTCTCATAAAATGTTTCACCCTTCTAATCGTGCATGTGCCTGGACATCTTGTGGTCATTTTGCAGGAAGTCTCCTTGGGTTGAAAATTTCTATGGAGGCAGTTCTTGACAAACTTCAGAAGTGAGTTTCTCTAGCACTGCTTATTATTCTTTGGTTTCTGACATCGCTGTAAGCACTGAGGTGCTAGGTCATTTGAGTTGCAGTAGTGAGCATGCAGGGTTATTATGCTGTACTATAATGAGTTATCAATCCTCACTACTAACGTCTCTATTACGACTTGTGCATATTCTAGAGCTGTTCGGCGCTGGTTTATGTGTCTACATCCAGAACTGAATATATGCACAATTGATCCATGTATGCAAGGTGTCGTCAAAAAGTTTTGTTCCATCTTAGAGGATGTCGTGCTTTGCATTACCCTCATGCTCTTTTGTGTCATTGTGAATGCAGGAAAGATGTGTACAATGTTTTTGCAGAGCCTGTTAAGGCAGAGCAGGTGTGCTTTTTTCCGTGTAGTTTATTGCTAAATCTTTGTCTTGTTGTAGTTTACAGTACATTGGAACAAATGCTAGGACGCTAAGCTGACAAATTAAGGGGTCATAAATGCAAGCAATGTGTACATGTGGCACTTGAGCTCCTCTGGGCCTGGAGTTGTTCTGCTTAGAGCAGCCTTAGTATGTAGCTGAATGTTTAACGTCTTTTGTGTAGCTGCTTATGGTATAAGTAGACCATTGATGGGTAGGCTAAGGTGCAAGGAGTGTAATCTGCATCTTAAGGCACGTGTATAAGTCAAGTTGTAAAGTTCTTTATTCGGTGATTGGGCACGTTGCCAACAGGAGCAAAGCCTGTCCACTCAGTGGTATTCTTCTGGAATTGCCCATTAAAGATGTCTCTTGGCGGTGCAGGTGCCTGATTACTATGATGTAATCAAAGATCCCATGGATTTTCTGACGATGAGGAAGCGGATAAATGCTGGTCATTACACATCTTGGGAGCAGTTCAAGGTTAGTGATGTCTTCATAATGGACGCTGCCTTATTCTGTAAGATCCATTGCTGGAGATAGAATCTTTCAGTCAACATTTATATATCTGTAAAATGATGGACATTGCTTTTGCCAGAGCAGTTGGAAGCACAAGAAGCAAAATGACTTTTTTCTGAGGACATTCCTGTCTGTGTGTGGTTGGGAGCAGATGGACATCTTGCTTGTATGCGGCAATGCTATGCGTTACAATGCCCCCGGAACCTTCTACTTCAGGCAGGCGAAGCTTTTACAGGATGCTTCAAAGAAGGCGATAGAAGCAGCCCAGTCTGGTGAGCCGGAGAAGCCAAGAGGGAAGAGGGGTCGAAAGCCCAAAGCCTGGAGCCTGCCAGCTGACAAACGCAGCAAGCCTGAGTCTCAGGACCGTTTACAGTTGGATGTTGCAGGTATTTTTTTCAGATTGGTTACTGCTGGCTGATTTGTGCTTGTCCTGCCTTTAGTCCTGGCTTCCTGGAGTTTGAGAGACCTTCTGCAAGTTTTCCTTTTTTTTTGCACTCCTGCCACGTTGGTGTTTGGATGGTAGGTGTATCTGGAATTGCTGTGGAGTATTTGGGTCTTCCTTCTCTATATGCTTGAGATTGACGACTCTTGGACTCCCTTTATGTTGCAGTTGCAGACGGCATCTCGGTGCAATATGATCATAGTGGACGAATTGGCTCCTGGGATGATACAACAGGTATAGACGGGGAGGAGTCCACTGGAGGAGCTCCCCTGTATTCCCTTGACACCTTGGTTGTAAAGGCCAGCAAAGTAGCGAGCCTGCAGCAGAAGCTCGCAAAGACAGCTGGTCAATCAGGTTTGGCCAAGGGAAAGAGCAGCTGGGGCGGTGCCCGTGTTAAAAGTAAAGTAGGAGACGTAGATTCAGACAGGCGATCGCTTGGGAAGGCCAATGTACAGCTCAATACGGCAGGCCCTGCTAGAGTTGCCGAGGGACGCCATGAGGTGGAGCAGGTTCAGCAACATTCCAAGACAGGTCAGCAGATTACAATTTGAAAGTGCATACCGCAAGCTGAATGCCCCTGGATACATATGTGTACATATATGTGATCATATTCATATTCAGTCATTACTATGCGTACATGTAGCGTGGGGTGAAAGTAATTATGTTTTAGTCTTTATTGCAACTGAATGAGCATAGAGAAACAAAATGTGTTTTGAGTATCTGTTGTGCCTTACAGCTATATGTACAAACAATGTGTAGCAACTACTTCATTCAGTCTGTAATGATGTGGTAAAGTCACTTATGCTTATGTGGGAGGAATGTGCAGAGCTTGGTGGATCTTCCAGGGCCCATGCGCAGAGAGATGGTTTGAAGGATGGGCGCCGGCCTTTGCTTCCCAAGGACAACCGGCGCACTACGTATCGCCCAAAAAGACTTCCTGGGCTGGGCTATGGGCCATCTCCCACGGCAGGAGGGGAGCATCGCCACGTCGTGCCTGTGAGCAGCTCTGGACTCCTTGTATTTACAGCCATTGTGTAGCTTCATCAGTTATCACCCCTCATTGCATGTGTTTTGAGAAATGGCGTGTATGGGTCTTAATGTGTGACCAACCTTGTCGCATGTTGGTCAGGCTAACTGTCAGTCATGCTCCAGAGGGCTTGTGCTTAAGGATTTGCACCTATCTTCCGCCGCCATTTCATCAGCTTTATTAGTGTTGGTGGGCATGTGCATTTTGCAGACGGGGTGGCTGCCAGAGCATGCGTACGCTCGGAGCTTGGCACTGTTTGCGGCCTCCTTTGGCCCTACTGGCTGGCGCATGGCTGCTGCCACCATACGGGGCGTTCTGCCTACAGAGGTTGAGTTTGGACCCGGTTGGGTGGGAGAGCCTCCTGCCGACCAGATACCTGGGGATGGTGGCATATGCTCGGTTCCTGTCAAAGCTCAAGCTGCAGGAGCTGCCCCTGCAACACCTCAGTTGCTTCCTGCTGCATCTCATCAGGCTGTGCAATCGCAGCTACAGGTGCCAGTCCCTTATGGGTCGCAGAATGTGGCTACCCCTCAGATTAACGACGGTGATGGTGATACGGACCAGACTCCTATTCTGACAGGGCTAGCAGGATTGTCATACCTGCAGGAGGCTGGTAGAGCAGGTTGTGGCCGGCAGGATCGCAGTGAGATTGTTGCCAAGGGGATGGGTTACTCCTCAAGGCAGGCAAGCAGAGTTCCTGGAGCAGGGGGTGAGGGCCTGCATCAAGCGGGGAAGATGGAAGGTCTTCCAGGGTCGTATTCTATGCCTGGCCCATCTTTGAACAGCCCCCCCCCTTCAATTATGACCCGCTTACCAGGGCCCACCACTCTGGTCACTGACCCCCCAGCATCTACCGCCCGTGTGCCTTCGCCTCAATATAGCTCTGGACATGGCGGCAGCGCTTCAGGATTGCGTGTGGCTGGCCCTTCACAATCTGGCCATGACCTCACGTCTGGTGCTTTGCATCCTCCACAGCCCGGTGCCATGTCAGCACCACTTTGTGATGCGTCAGATACGGGCACTGAGACTACCTCGAGCAAAGGACCTTTTTGTGCCTCATCAACGTATCTCTCTCCACCCCCATCTGGGCATCCTCCTCGTGCAGCGCTCAAGAGCCCTCCCTTTGTTCCCACTTCAGCAACCCAGCAAGGACATGGAGCTGGCGTTGCTCCGTCCCTGGCGTCGCTGACAGCAGGGCATCGGGAGCATCATTCTGGGCAGGAGTCGCATTCTGCAGGACCGTCTCCCTCAAAGGAGCTGCCTCCCAGGGCGGAAGGTACCAGGGATGACATTCACAGGACTACTCCTCCGAAGGACTTCAAGTCACCAGTTCGTGCAACATCGACAGATGATGCACAGACTCGATATGGGAAACAGGCCAGGGCTGGACATATGGCCTCTGGCGAAGGGGGTGTTGCTCCTCCCTTCACGATTCCTCCTTATGGAGCAGTGCACTCTTGGATGGGAGGGCCTGCTGCGAGAGATCTGCCTCCAGAAGCACTTCGAGCAACCATGTTTCCCTACGTGCCGCAGCTACCTTCCTCTGGGTCACGCTTCTCTTCAGCTAGTGGAGCTCATCATCAATCGTTGGATGCTTGGGGTAAGGGCTCTACGCTGAGGCCTGCCTTGGATCCGCAGGCTGGTCTTGTGGCTCGCACTCAGGAGCTAGGCTCAAGCGCACTGGGGCAAGGACCAAACCAGCAGGTGATGGGTGGGGGGAGCTTCTACAGTGGGGCCTCATCTAGTTACCAGCAACAGCCCTCTGTGGTATCCCAAGCGCAGTCTGTTCCCAGCATCTGGCGTCCTCAAGTTATTGCAAGCAAGAGCACGGGCAGTAGAAGCCTTAGTGCAGGTTTCCATGCGGATTTGAAGGCTGAGAATTCACATCAGTTAGGTAGTGGACCTGCTTTGCAGACAGGAGCGTCTTTGCATGGGGTTGAGCAGCAACAGCTCGAGCAGATTAGTAACCAGCACAAAAGCTCAACCCTGGACGTGCATAGGCCTTTCTTGGATCTGAATGACTTAGCGCAAGCAGATGATTGAGATACTTGTCATTAATCCATGATATTATAAAATTTTTGCCAGCACCTTGGATTTCAGTTGTCATTGGCAGAAGCTGCTAGTCTGTATTAGTTGTAGCCCCTTGCATTTTCTGAAGGTGACAAAGTGTTGATAGATGGTCAAGTGCATCCCGTTGAAATGAGTGACTATATTGGAACTCAAAGTGGTGACATTGAACCGTGCCTTTCCGACTATCATCTAAGGAAACACAAACTAGAGCTGTCATCACAGGTGAATTGGAGAGAAAGCAGATACGGTTTGCGGGTCCACTTCCTTCTCCTTCGGCATACTTTGAGGCACCATAATGTACTATGTAACAAAAGAAATGATTTGTTTTTAGAGGCTTGTTTGCATATTTTGCTGCATATATATTGTCATGGACGTTGATTTCAGTAGGCACTCAGGCTGCTATTAGACACTACCACAAGCTCAACCCGCTTCAAAATGGGTGCACGATAACGTACAAGGAAAAGGTGAGCTGGCAGCAGCCAGCCAACGGAGCTCAAGGGCGCACGACGGGATTCACGTCGGTACGTGAGAGACCGAACGGGAGGCCCAGGAAGCGTTGGCGAAAAATGGACGGCTGGCTGAAACGACGACCAGCAGTAGGCCAATGCAGGCCAATGGTCGCTTCTGGCGTTTACCAGTGCGCCCGTCTTCCCTGCTCAACTTCTACTGAGTTCTACTCGATAAATGAATCTGCGACGGGCGCTTGGCAGCGGTCTTTCACTGAGTGACACGTGACCGTCTATTCACCGATTAAGACCTAACGTCTCGACGGGGCGGTCACTCCTTCGAGGGCGTTTCATTCTAGTGTCAAAAAGGCATAAAAACGGATCCATTGAAGGCAATTGAGGGCTGTCAGTAGATATTGCACGAGAATCGTATTTTGCACAGCTCAATTCAGGGTCAGTTTCGCAACCCAGCTAGACTTCCAATTCCTTCACGGTTTAGATAGTAGATCGTTGTGAGTCATTTATTTACACACATATTTCCCGTCTTGCTTGAGAGCTGTATAGGGAGCAATCATGGAGGCCTTAACACGGGGTTCAATAGCCTTAATTCCAGCTTCTTTGCCGAGCTGCCTACAAAAGTCTAGCTCCTCCAATGTAAGCGCCACACCATCCGCGAGTGCGTCAGCATTTTTTCGTGGTGGCAGGAGCCTGAGAGCTGGACGTGAGAACCCTGTTTTAAGACGGAAGGTGTCCCCAGCTGGTGTCCAAATTCTTGCAGTTAGTGCCGGTGAGGATCCTGACCAAGCAGGACCCTGGGCTGTGCCCAACGATTTTCCTGAGCCATATGTGTTAGTGTCTACAGATCCTGATGAGATAGAGCTGGAGATCAAAAAAATAGAGAATGAAAATGAGCTACTGCGCAAACAGCTTGAGAAAGTCAGTGCAGGTCCTACAGACATTGCACAAGAGAGGAAGGCAGTCATTGATGTATCAAGACCGAGAGCTGGAGCCCAACCCCCTTCTGCTCTTGAGTCTGTTGAAGAAAGTGTCTTAGGTGGCAGCCGCTCAACATTAGACCTTTCTTCTGCAATCGTTGACAAAGCTTCAGTATCGGAGAAATCTCCAACAGTGTCTGCAGATAAGCCTGGTAAATGCTGTAATTCCATCTCAGAGAGATACATTTGCGGTCTCAGGTTATCTACGTTGTTGCTGCCAGCATAGCACCTGTGACCAACAGGCGCAATTTTGCGCAAATGTTTCACGTTGTTTATATGCTGACCACAAAAATCCCGTTATCATGTATGTGGGGTGCTGGACAAGCCACAAGTATCTCGAGTACATTCTCCATGTTGACTGCATGTTTTGAAGTCAGTAAGTACAAGTGTTTTAAAATGAGTAGTGTGTGTCCCAAACCGTTCAGTTGTCAGCTGCTGGGCATGAACTCAGCTGGCAAGGTAAGAATGTTGTTATCTGCTATTGATGATTCACAATATTTTGTATTTTGCATTGCATGTGCAGCACCTCAAGAGTCATATGTACCAGCTCCTCTGGGGGATTCGCAGCTTGCTAGAAGCGAGTTGAAGGAAAGGGGTTTGAAGACCAGTAATGCTATGAGCATTGTTTTTGTTACTTCAGAAGTCGCACCTTACTCAAAAACAGGAGGCTTAGCGGATGTGGTGGGGTCCCTTCCCCAAGCTTTGGCTTCCAGAGGGCACAGGGTGATGGTGGTAGCACCACGCTATCTGAATGGAGTTACCGACCACCTTTACGACAACGCTCTAGATTTGGATTGCAGGATCAAAATTGGCTGCTTCAATGCTGACCAGGAGATTGCATACTTTCACGAGTACAGGGATGGGGTAGACTTTGTAAGTTCTTCCGGGCAACTACACACTGTGTCCATGGTTTTCTCTCAGTTCCTTTTTTGCATGCTTCAAATCAATTTTAAGCTTCTGCAAGAGGCCAACAGCAGCTGATTTTGTATGCTGCTCATACATAGTTTTACTGAAGGTACTGGCGGATTTTGCTTGTACGAAGTGACTTTATCTTGTGGGAGGGCTCTCTGTTATCTAGATGATGAATGTGGCTCCGATCATGTCATCCAGAGAGGCAACTGATCCTATTCTTGTTACTCTTGTGGCAGGTGTTTGTCGATCATCCATCTTACCACAGACCTGGCACACCCTACGGAGATACACGTGGTGCATATGGGGATAACCAGGTTAGTGATGGACCAGATTTTGCGAGTTGAGACTTCTTGTGGAATATAATAGTATGTCCATATTGCACCTTCTTAAACTTGCTAACTTGTACCTGATCCCTGTTGTAGAGTCTCTCGGTAGGAGTAAAAAACAACTGTTAACTTCAATATATTTCTTTGTGCGGCACTTGTGTTGTCAGTTTCGATTTACCCTCCTATCCCACGCGGCATGTGAAGCTCCTCTGCAACTACCCCTCGGAGGCTTTACTTATGGAGAGAAAGTCATGTTTGTCGCCAATGACTGGCATGCTGGCCTTGTGCCTGTGTAAGTTGCCTCAATCCACATCAGAATGCACATCCTTCACGTTGTTGATATGCCTGGTAGTGAAGCAGAGACGTTCCCAAGGATTTGATACACAGGCAGTAAATTGATGCTAGCTCTCAGCTGCCACCTTGCCTCATTGCACTCAGCAGCTTTGATGACAGTGTATTTGTATAGTTCATAATGGGGCCTGCTTGAAGTATTTGTGGTGCAGTCTTTTGGCGTCCAAGTACAGGCCTTATGGCGTCTATAAGGACTCCCGCTGTGTCCTTGCTATTCACAACCTGTCACACCAGGTAATATCGACCAAAACTTAGGAGGCACTTAGCATATCTAGAGCGTTCAAGAGCTTTTGTTGTTTCACCCCTAAAATGACCAAAACAGGTCGAGCTCCTCACAGGAGATGCCCTTCACACGTCTTTATGTGGAAGTTATGGTTATCAGATTACCAGTTCCACAGAAAAAAGTACCCCGAGCTGACAAAATCAGTGTATTGCTATTTAGCAACCTGTCAGCTGGACTAAGTCTGCACTAAGGCCCTATTTGCCCCATACACTCTTGTCTCCTGTTCCCAGTGCCAGCAGTTTTATAAGGTTCATTTGTTCCTTTGTGATCAAATTGTCAGGATGGGTTTACTTCCTGTAGGCTAGTGCCTCTAGGTGTGAGCACACCGACGCCCGTATTAGGCTAAAAATTCCCAAGTTGCCTGAGGGTGACGTTTGGATCCGCCGCTCCTCCCAACTTAACCGACCCTCACAGTATGTCACTTTAGCATGTTCATGCTCAGACTAATTAATAAACTTTGTGTTTCCCTGATTGGCAACTTGTAGGGAATCTTTACCTGTATTAATATATTGCTGGAGTTGTACAGGGTGTGGAGCCAGGTGTCACATATGGGAACCTAGGACTACCCATGGATTGGTACGGTGCCCTGGAATGGGTGTTCCCTCAGTGGGCAAGAGCTCACGAACTTGACAAGGGTGAGGCAGTTAACATTCTGAAGGGAGCTGTCGTAACGTCAGATCGTATCTTGACTGTCAGCCAGGTATACATCTGCTCACTGCAGACACAGCTTGCAAGCATTTAAGCAGGGATGCCATGTTGCCTTGGTTTGCCTCTACTACACAAGCTGCAGTTTCTAGCATCGACTGACTTTACTGGCTGACATTTTCTGAGGTTGGGGGTAGTCCCCTCTAGACCATCTGCATGTTTATAAGATGCTGCCTCTGGCATCCGTGGGGAATATTGTGCATATGTCAGGTGGCTCCAGTAACATGTGCCTTGTATGTTGCCTCATGTATCCTGACGGGCCTCCTACTGCTGTCGGCACTGTCTTGCAATATCTCAGGGATATGCTTGGGAAATTACGACTGTGGAGGGTGGCTGGGGCCTGGACGGCCTCCTGCGTTCGCGCAATCATGTCATCAATGGTAATCTGTCGGATCCTGCCTGCTAAGGGCATCACAAAATGCGCATAGCAATGCTGGTGCAATCAGCAAAAAAACACACAGTATCTGGGGTCTTACTCCTGACCAAGCACGTCGCCCTGGAGTACAATTGCATGGGAAGAGTAATGTGCGGAGTTTTGGGTACGGTGGGACATGCGCACTGGTTTCGTTGAATATTTGCTGAAGAAGCATATTACGTTTGCAAGACCGACCTTGCATTATTAGGGAAGACATGAAGATAACTGGGCTTTACTGCAGGCAATTTTTTTCCGCTGCAAGTTCTTAGTGTTGTCTGGTGCCTCTTATGGGCACTGATGCACCCTCACTGTTTCTTCACAGGAATCACAAATGGAGTGGACATTGATGACTGGAACCCAGCAACAGACAAGCACATCCCTGTTCAGTACTCGCTGGAGGACTTGGCAGGCAAGGTACGGGTTATGCTCACTCCACACGTTGTGTCAAACAGCTTGTGGAAGCAATCTCAGCTCTATCATAAGGGCTCTGGTTCTCTGGGCCAGCAGAGGCATATCTCTGTTTTCTCTAATGCTTACATTTCCAGTGCAGTAAGTGGATTGCTTCTTGTGTTGGACCTTTGCAGACCCAGTAAGTTACAAGAACTGCTTTATTTTGCGTGCACACAATCTGCAGGATGGCGTCTGGAATTGGCACCAGTTTCTGAAGGAGCTGCTGCAGGGTTCTGTATCTGGAAGGTGCAATAAGTACATGTTCTTTCTCTCTGTAATGTGTACCGCAGGCTGAATGCAAGGCAAAGCTGCAGGCAGAGCTCGGGCTCCCCATCAAGCCAGACACACCACTGGTGAGACTTCGTGTCATCATGCCACGCACCCTTGAAGTGGCTGCTTGCGAGCAAGCTATTCCTGCTGCTCACTTTGTTGTGGGTGGGGTGGGTGGGTGGGTGGGAGAGGTTTATAACAGCAGTTTTTTGACAAGGTCTTCTGTTGCATCTTTAGCAAACAACAATTTACGGAGATTACCTGTCTGTCTCACAATCCAAGTGTATTGCAAGATCCAATTGCCATCCCCAAGTAATCTAGTAGGTTATCAAGCATCATATATGTATTAAAGGCCACTTCAGATCCATATTGTAAATGTCTCGCAAGTGAGAATTCTGCAGGCCTCAACAGTGTTGTCTACTATATCGGCTCTCATACTTTAATGCATCTCTAAGCAGTGGTGTCTATATGAGACTTTTTGCTTCTCGTTTGAACTTAACAAGGGGCTCCTGGGCAAGGCTTCTCTTTGACACAATCAATGCCTGTTAATGAAGAAGGGTTGTCCACCCCAACCATTACATCTCGCATGTGTCACATGCCACATGTGACTGTTTGTCTTTCCTATTTGGGTTTCTATCCCCCAGACGGAAACGTAGCCGCTTTTGTAGTTGGCTGAGGGGGTGAATTGGTTGTGTTGAATTAAGACTCTGCAGCCGGCATGGACCTCTTGGATGTGATTAGTGTTGCACTAGTTCTTCCGAGTTTAAGCAGCCATCACTTGTAAATACGCTACTAAATTGCGTCGTGTTGCATTCACTTGGTTCTTCTCGATACAGCCGCAGTCAGATAAGCTGACAAAAGGAAGGTGTAGGAAAGATGAACAGGAGAGGCTGTAAATTGTTTGCTTCAAGGTTATGTAGTGGGCGGTACGCCCACACTTGGAGTTGGTTGTGAGGGCTGCCAAGCTCCTACTCGTGGCCTCCACCCTCGCTCATTTGATTCCCCAGTCCTACAAACAGTTACACCCGTGAGAGTGGTAGAGTGCTCAATCTGAGTATGTAGTGAGCCACCAGGAGAAGTGACTGAGCTAAACTTGAGTTTTCTCATAATCCCTGCTGGCAGATCGGTTTCATTGGAAGACTGGACTACCAGAAGGGCCCTGATTTGATCCAGGAGGCATTGCCCGAGCTTCTCAGTGACGACGTGCAACTGGTACGGCCTGTAAATTTTGACTATATAGCAGAGAAGTAAATGCGTTGACTACAGCTTGTCTTTGGGGTGCAGGGAGCCTTCAAACGCATCTGTAGGTGCAGAGTTGGGTGCATTTGTGCTCATTAGTGGCAAGAAGCAAGATGTCAGTCGAGTGCATTGCATAGCTCTATCCGTCCCGTAGTGATAACGCTGAAGAAAACGACAGGATGTGCTTTGGAGATGACCTGGGACGATGTCTTTGTTGAACTCGGCTCTGGGGTGGGGCAAAGCACGTGTAGGTGGTTAACACAAAACTCTCCTGCTACCGTCATCGTCCTTATCTCAGGTGATGCTTGGAAGTGGGGACCCCAAGATGGAGGCGTGGATGGCCTGGGCAGAAACGGAGTACAAGGACAAGTTCCGCGGATGGGTCGGCTTCAGCGTCCCAGTGGCACACCGCATCACGGCAGGGTGACTCTTCGACATTGCTTGCTCATGCTTTCCTCGTGATTTGCAAGTCAGGATGCTCAGCAGAGACCAACAGAGTGGGTCAGGCCTAGTCGTCTCATGCGGTGAGTTATCTTTCTGTGTGTGGGGAATATCTTTTCCAAACAGATGGCAAGGCATGTGATGTGCTGCTTTCTGATGTGAGAGTCAAGGTGGACTTGACGAGAGCCAAATTGTAGAGGGGGGGATGAGGGCTGGAGGGTCACCGTTGTCTGTAATTATGCTCCTAGTGGCTGACGAGCTTCAGTGCCGCAAACTTGACCTGGCTATTCTGCCTTAGCGAGTACTGTGCAATCATTTGGAAGGACACGTGCTCCGAGGAGTAGCTCTTGCCAGTCGTGGTCCTATTCCCCTCACCCCTCCCTCGTGTTTCTCATTGGTGCAGGTGCGACATCCTGTTGATGCCTTCTAGGTTTGAGCCCTGCGGGTTGAACCAGCTGTATGCCATGCGTTACGGGACCGTGCCTGTTGCCCACTGCACGGGTGGCCTGCGGGTAAGCTTCCTCCGTTGTTGCAGCCGTGTGTGAAACTTCACTTGGCCGTGGAGGCTGGACGCTACTACCTATATGTGAAACAGAAGCCTATATCCAGTGATGCGAAGGAAGTGTTTGTAGTCCCTTATAGGCTCGCCAAGCATATGTGGGGCCGCGTTCCACTTCTTATCCACACATTTGCTACGAGAAAATGACATATGCTCACTTGTGCATGCTATCGGTCACATGTTCTGTGCCTCAGTTGTGCCTTTGCTCAACTTCAGGGGGCCTCCCATCTGACAACTCAGTAAGTAACAAATAAGGCAGTCCCTCAGTTTATTCTTCTAACCCTGTGTTTTTTGATTAATTGCAGGACACAATCGAGGACTTTAACCCCTTCGCAAACGCAGGACAAGGAGCTGGCACTGGGTATGGATCTATCTTAACCCGTTTCTTTCGTGTTGCCTTCTTACAGCGGCTTTCATTCTTTCTTTCAGCTGCTGTATGTGGCTGGCTGCCAGCATTTCTATCCTTTCTGAAGCGCAATTTTTTTCATGTTATCCTTTTCTTGTTTGAGATGAACATGACAGCATTACGACCCAAGGGGTGCTGACGTTTGACTGCATGAATGGCTGTCAATCGTGTCACAGATGGACCTTCTCACCTCTGTCGAAGGATGCAATGATGGGAGTAAGTTGCGCATCTGCTTTTCCTTGTGCTTTGTTGCAGTTATGTCATGTGTCCTTTGCGTGATATGACCAGAGGCTCTTGTTCTCATATGCAGCAAGCTTGCTTTCACAAATGAGGTCTAGGGAGACATTGGGTAGGCATGATTGCTGAGAACTTTCAGACTGCTTGGCTGTCGAGTTCTGATCGTGTGCTCTGTTGTTTCTTCATTACCAGACACTGTGGACTGCAATTGGAACGTATCGCCATCATGAGAAGTCGTGGGCTGGCCTCATGAAGCGTGGAATGGAGCTAGATGTCTCGTGGGAGAGGGCAGCATCTCAGTACGAGCAAGTATTCGAGTGGGCCATGATGGACCCTCCCTATGCCTAAGCTCAATATTGGTCAAGAGAATTGTGTCATAGCACCATATGTAGTTCATGTTTTCTCGAGGTCGTTACCAAAGGCGGTGAGAAGGTGCTTTCTGTTTCTTGTGAAGATGTTTGATAGCCACTATCGCCATTTCAGCATATACTAGATAGCACTAGAAGGGAATGGCCAAGGCACCCCTAGGAGAATCTATTGTACGTTTGTACTTAGTTGTCAAGTTAGTTTTACACTTCTTCACTTGCTTCGCATACTGTGTCAAATTTAGTACTACTAATAGCTGAGCTGAAGCAAGTCTATGGTGGAGCTATGTATAAGAAGTGAAAGAGTGCTCAGTCTTCTTGCTTGATGTCATTTTGTTGGTCCAAGGTGTTTTCTGTTTCAATTACGTGTATTTAGCTACGCGAAGGGGGGGGGGACCTTCCCAACATACCAATCAATTGTTAAGGTATGTCAGCTAGGTCAATTCAAGTGTCACATTCTAATAATGAGATTCTTTTATGCTGTAGGCATGCATATGAACAAAAGCATGGCAATAGTCATAGCTCCAACAGCCTCTAACAAGAATTGACTATGGGGTGCTAACTCTTTTCATGTGAAGGGTCTTCTTGGCAAAAACAACCAAAATACTTTTTGGTTGGCAATTTTTTTCAATAATTTTTGCTCGTCCAATAAATCCAATCTTGACAAACTTGGTGACTTTTTCAAAAGGTCTAAATACCCTACCCAATAACCAATTTAATAGGCATCCTTGCAATAGAACCGACCACATATGTTGCAGGAAATATATATGCAATTTTTGGCGCCTTCGTCAAAAGCCATTGCGTATAAAATTAATTGTCCGCAGTACCCTGCCTCGGAATTTGACATTGCGTAAAAATTTAATGAGACAAGGATTTTGGCGGACCGACATGCAAGTTTGGCGGAAATAACATTCTTTTGGGGATTGTTGCGACAGTTAGCACCCCTGAGATAAACAAGCATGAAATCAAGCTATCATTGTAAATTGTTACACATCCATTTGGCAATGTATGCACATATTGCTTTTGCCTCTTACGAAGCTGTGGCATGCAAAGCCTAGTCAATTTCTATGAGATGAATCCCAATAAGTACATAGGGGATCATTTTATCTCAATCTAAGTCTTGAATACGTAACCATACATGGAACCTTACTAACTTCACAATACGTGTGAATTAGATGATAAGTGTATTTTCGATTATGCTCCGGCTCAAGTATATAAAGTATTTGTACAATGCTTCAAGGTTCAAGCTGTGTGTCCATTAACATGTCATGGGCTTGTGCGCAATGATATCTTGCGTCCAGGTTGAGTGTGCACTTATAAGCCTAATTCTTGCTGTTAACAATGTATCATAAGCTATATGCAAAGATGGGCCGGACATGGTTGCGGACTTGTCTCATGTTCTAAGGTCTATCTTTTGGGCTACCCCCTCCTCCAGAACCAGCTGAAATTTAGAATCAAGTTAAAAAGCTGACGTTTCGATATATATCGATCACGTTTCAAAGAATCGAAGAGTGAAGGAATCGTGCAAATAAGCGTGCGTCTTTCTATATGTAGATGCATGTGCAACTCTGTTGTACTGCCACTCCACATTAAAAAGAACATCTGCATTGTAGACCAGACCTCGATGTCGTTTTCCCGTCGAGTTATCGAAATTGCCATAGAAAAGGGCGTCACTAAATGGAACTTAGTTGTTCACCACTTCTCGTCACCTGTTAAAGCCTGTTTACATGTGGCCGCCTCCGAGTTTCTAAGTTGCTCGAGGTTGCGGTCAGCCCATGCATCCTGGTATAATGCGCTTGAGGGGCCGGTAAACTACGTGTTGACCTGATTCGTAAAAGACACAAAAATGCTCCTGGGAAGTTAAATTGTTGCTGGAGTTATACTTCTGAGTTGCGGACACGTGACTAACAAGAATAGTAATGAAGGGGGTGCCAAGTCACGAGCTTTGCCCCCCTCGGGTATGCCAAGAAAACATGCTGGCTACATGAGAAGGTCAACAGCATCGTGGTAAAATATAATGCGTGTCGAGAGATAATAAATCGAAGGGATATTAGTAATCAATGACTATATTGGCCTGTTATTGACAGTGTGGGAACATGCCGTGCCCCATGACTCAATTCCCTCTAGGCAAAAGCGGATGCTCTCTATTGTTGGTAACCATTCAGGATTCAAAGTGCAGCTGGCCTTTTCGTAATTGTCCCGCGGTTTTCTTCAATCAAAATGGCACAGAGCCAAGAAGCAAAGATAAAGCATTCTGATGACGTACCCGGTCTAATGGTCAAAGTAGCTCCTCTTACGCCCGAAGATATTTCTGAACCTGAGAAGATTGGTGGGAAATGGACAGAGGTACGCTGGTAGATGAACATAATTAAGCCTTTCCTGCCATCTGTGTGTGTTCACCTCTTTCATTTCTACAATACGACTTGGAGCCGTGAAACAAATAAATAGTTCACTCACATGCCTTTCCAGTCAGGTCCAAATCTGGAGGAGACCAAATTTATGAAGTGAGGAACATTTGAACAAGTATGACATTGTATATCTGTACAGATGTATCTAGACACATGTATGTATGGAACCTGACTGTACTCTCACATGTTCTAGTCGAAGAAATACAAATGCTGAAGCCGCTATGTAGAAGTAGCAAATGATTTGTAATACATCAAAAAAAGTACGCATGTGGCCTGCTCTCTTCAATTGATTTGGAATTGCATGGAGAAGAAGAGTGGCTCATTTGTCCCAAAGAAGGAGAGCATCATTTGAACTCATGCACTAGAATCGACGAGCAGGTCATGACCAGTATGTACTACAGACCATGTCACGCTTTGCTCGCAACTACCTCTTTACCCTCGCACAAAAAGGTGCCCACAAAGTGGTAAGAAGGGCGCGAACGTGAAAAGGTGCTCTTTCCTTCTCATTTTTTACATGTGACATGTCAGTCACCTCGCTCAGCTGGCACTGCTGCATACTGCAGAAACACGAGATCGAGGGGAAGCCTATCACCCCCGAAGATGCTGCGGAAATTGTGTCTGCCGAGCAAAAAGCTGGCCATGACACCAGCAAGGGCAGTCTTGCGGCAAGAATGCAGGTGAAGTGCCTTCTCACCCTCCTCCATGGCTGCAGTCAGGGTGGCGCTTGTGAATGCACCGCTGAATGTCTGTCATAAAAGCATCACTAGGATGCGCCATGAGTCTTCCTTCCTCCCTGGATTAGGACCGTTGCTTTCGAGCCTCCCCAGAGCAGGGGAGTGAGCGTTGGGCTTGCCACTGATACTCGACCTTAATCAAGACTGGAGGACGAAGTTGGATGCATTGCCTCTGCCGTCATTCCTCCAGGGGCCGCTGTCCTTGCTGTAGTTCTGTCGATAACGGGCTACTGCTTCCCTCGGTTTTACGACGCCGATCAGCAATCAGCGGGTCAGCTGCAATTCTCTCCCGCGTGCTTCTGGGTGCAGGCTGCTGCAGATGTGAACGTGAAGGAGGGCATTGTTCCCCCAGTTGGAACGGCCTCCATGGGCACCGAGAGGGGTGTTCTCACGGAGAAGGAAGATAAGGTGCGGTCTAAAATCAGGACCCAGCATGGGTCGAAGGAGACTGCGAGTCACGCAATTGGGCCCTGAGTGACTCCATGGAGAACCCAGAGCTGCTCACTCAGTGCTTGCAGTAGTGATTGGTAGGGGAAGAAACTGTGCATCCTCCTGGAGCTTGTTTTACGTGTCTTAGAGAGACTTGGTGATGGAACAAAGTGGCAAGCGCACTGACAGGTGGCCCCCTGCTCTACATCTATATGTAAATGTTGCAACATTGCACTTCTGTGTATGTGCTACGTTACCCTGACTCACGCTCTGTCCATGAAATCTTGATGGGTCGCCACAGCTTCCATGTGCAAGGCTAGATACTTCAAGCTTTGCACGTCTTTAGCCGGCAGTTCCCACATAATGGTGGACCCCTTACTGTCATCATCAGAAATGCCTGCGGTCATGGCGGGCAATATTCGCCTTGCTTTGCTCGCCAGTTTGTCATAGCAAACTCTTGCACTTTCGTGTGGAGGTATATAAAGGGCATGCCTGTGAAAGAGTTTGCCGATTGACATTTGTTGGGAATGGCATGGGCATGCAATCAAATGTTGATTTGGGCATTAAGTTTGTGTGTTAGCTGTAGACGCGTTCATTATCGTTGTATGCCTAATGTAACACTCTCAAGACAGTATTGAGGCAGTACTTTTTTTTTTGTATGGAATTAGCCCTCCATGCACGGGAAAATGCAGCTGCTTTCGTACGTCACGCTTGTCTGATCAAGCCTTAAGTTCTTCGTCGAAGTCTCCTACATGCTAAAGAATGCATACGAAGCTTGCTAGGGGAATTTGAGAAGGAGCTGACCATCAGTTTGACAGATCAACACCAATACCAATCATTGTTTCCTCGAAGTGGGCGTCTAGAGTTTGACTTGTATAACAGAGGTCACACTAGCTGTGAACATCTTGCTGCGACAACTAATCATATGCAGGGCACTAGCTCCACGAGGGCCACTCAGATGCTGCTCCTTCTTTCGGGCTTGTGGGGACCTGCCCCCTCCTTGTATAGGAAGGCCTGGCCTTGGCAGAACAGGAAACTACCAGGCATGCACGCTCTGTTGCAAGTAGGTGCTTTACAAGCTCACTCGTATGATGCTAGCTCGCAACGGCAAGGCGAGGTACACTGCAGCAACATGCTGAGTAACGAGGAGATTCACGATTTGTGTTCAAACTGTACGGTTTTGAAGAGAATTGAAGGATCAGATTGCATCTCTGATTGGTCGCCACCTCGAGCACCTCTTACTCAGAGCATGAATATGGAGAAGGCTGGATGAACACCTATTATCCTTCCAATGGTCGAGCATGACCTGCCAGACGTTGATAGCTACTTGCTTGGAGGGTTGACCAGGCCAAGCCATGGCTGACTTTGAGACGAAATGGCCCCAGGATGTTACCTGCGTGTCGGCCCAGTTGTGCATGCACCCGCTCGATGATGATTGAGAGGGCAGCCCTTCCTCCACCCTGAAGAAGCCCATTCTAGGCCACATGTGAGTTGCGTACAGTCTTGAATCTTCCTGCCAGGTATTCAGAGCTCCTCACTACTATCTTCCAGAGCCGTGGGGTTGGCAAGCAGGGCGCTTCAGACGAGATAATGAGCTGGAGCGCACGCTAGGCCAGGCAGGGCCCTAAGGGAATAGCAGGTGGCGTCGTCCTGAACGCTGTCCTACTTCTCATGAGGTACTTTCTTCTTCACGTACGACAAGTACGGGTCTTGGGCCGCCGTCACCACGTCGGGTCTGAGGCGCTGGTCGTACGTGAGGCACCGCCGGATGAAGTCCTGAGCCACACCCGTGCAAGCACGCACGCACGCACGCACGCACGCATCCACATGTGAGCAATCTCTGGTCAAAAATCCAGGCAGTGCACATACTCGCCACATGTGCACTGTCGCCGGCTTGAAGTCTGAAGGCGACCAGCAATAGTGCACCCCTGAAAACAACGCCAGCAGGGCCACTCAGGCTGCCCTATATGCCATAAGGTGGCACCGCCCGATTGCTTAAAAACTCTCACGATGGACCCCTTTACTCGTTCACGATTTCTCACATGTGCGGAGCGGCACTGAGGAGCCACGTGCCACGGAAGGGACAGCTCAGCTCATATTCGCCCCATTCAAGCAACTTCCAACATCCACCCAGTTGTGCGTGCATTGGCTCAAAGTCAGTCAGTCAGTCCGTCAGGCCCGCCCCCGCCGCCACCACGAGTGTGATCGCAACAAACATCGCCTCGGCGCCGCAAGCCCTGCCCCAGGAGGCCCAGGACACCAGCCCGCAAGACGCCTGCATGCAGGGCCACCACAAGGCCGACATCATCAATGCAAGCTTTGAGACGGAAACGCCACTGGACGGGGGGCCTCTGACAGGCCGCAGGCAGCGGACAGCGGGCGGTAAGAGGGCGGCGGGCAGAGGGAGAAGGGCCGCAGCAGACCTTGGCCTCAGAGGAGACGGCGGGGCGCGGCGGGAAGGCGACGGTGCGCGCCTTCACGATGGTGTCCTCGCGCAATATGCGCTCCTGCGTCTGCTCGTGCCCGAACGGGCGCCGCCCGTACAGCATCTGGTACAGGATCACGCCCGCCGACCACACGTCCACCTGCGCACCACGCAGGCATGCACGCACGCACGCCGGCAGCGCCCTGTCAGCCTGTGTGCTTGTCTGCGATGCCATCTGTGGCGCCAGCCCACGCCGACGCCCCTAGCCCAGCAGGGGCTGACCTGCTCCTCCAAAGACGTCTGGTAACTGGCTGTCTCTCTCGTCTGTTCCCTCCACCTCTCCCTCTCTCCCTCCCTCCCTCTGGAGGTTCTGAGCACCCCCAGTTCCCGTCTGCCTGAGCTCACTGCCCAGCGGGCGGGGAGCATCTGGGCGGCAAATACGTGCCCGATGTGTACAAAGGACTGCCGCCCGCGCATATAACAGGGAAGGGAGGGAGGGGCACAGATGCCAGCAGCCACGCGATGCAATGGGGGAGAAGGCTTGGCGCGCTCTTCTTGCTGCTGCCTTCTCCTTGTTGGGCTCACACCCTTGTGGGACCCAGCCACCAACTCACACAGAAGACGGTCTAACTCAACGAGAAGACGAGTTGTGTTCAAACAGCAACAGCAACAGCAGCAGGAGCAGGAGCAGGAGCAGGAGCGACAGGCAGCAGGCGCATATGCGCAGCCCCGAGTCCTCAGCAGGGGAAACGAGACGTGCTCCACGCTGACCTGCACAGGGGGAAGGGGTGGGGGGGTTGACAGGGGACACAGCTGACTTTCTACCTAGCTGCGCTCACCTTGGAGGAGATCAGAGGCGTCTTGTTGACGTCGAAGCACTCGGGAGGCAAGTACCTGCCACACAGGGGCGTTCCGACCGTCAGAGCCCTACCCCCAGCAGTATAGTTTGCACACATGGAGCCAGCAGCGCGGGTCATATTAGGCCGGATGCACAAAAGCTAGCACGAATGCGCACACACACACACACACACAGGCACTCGCACACGCACACGCACACGCGCGAGCATCATGTACCTCACTGGACCTCCCCCCTGCCGTACCTAGTGCCCGCGGCGGGACAGAAGGCAGGGTGAAAGGTGATCTGCAGCTGGCGTGGGGGCCTGCTTGGCCAGGTCAGTTCAAGGGAGCGGACGGCGATGCGGCCCCCCCTATCCGCCCATCTACCTGGCTGTCTGCCTCTGTCCATCGTCTGGCACTGGGTGGAGGGGGAGGTCAGCATGAATAACGTCCGTGGGGGATTCACTCCAATGTCACCAGGCTGCTGTGCGACAGCGAGATAGCAGCTGTTTCCCCGACACTAGCTCGTAGTCTGCCACACGCGCGTGTGCTTGACAAATGGGACACGCGCATGGCGTGCCACCCCAATAATGGCAAGTGGCAGGCCGCGGGGCTGAGCCCAGAAATAGCCGACCCAATCTGGTGGCGCTGCCAACACGATCCCATGCATGCACCAACCTCTGCCCTTCTCACACGCGCGTCCCTCATCCGGCGGGGGCAAGGCACGCAGGCGGGCATGCGGGAGGGCTCGCGCGCGGGGGCGAAAGCAAGGGGAAGGTACGACTTTTGGCGGGAGCCGGTCACTGCGCCGTGGGCGGGTGACAGCGGAGAAAAGCGCTCTCTCTATTTTTCTCCCTCTCCCTCTCTTCCCCTCCCTCCGCTCCCACTCACCAGTAGGTGCCGGCGCCCTGCGAGGTAAGCTCCATGCCCATGCTGCCGGCGCCGTGCTCGTCGTCCTCCAGCTGCTTGCTGAGGCCAAAGTCGGTGATCTTGACGTCGCCGGCCGCGTCGAACAGGATGTTGCCGGGCTTGAGGTCGTAGTGGATCACGCGGCAGCCCGGGCGGCTGAGGTGCACGAGGCCCTGGAAGATCTGCACGGCCACGCAGCGCGCCTCGCGCTCGCTCAGCACCGGCGTTGCCTTCAGCACCGCGTCCAGGTCCTTGCCTGCACCCGCGCACAAGCACTCACGCACCCACGCGCGCACGCACACATGCACGCCGCCGTCCGCACAGGTCAGCAGGCAGCCCAGCTGTCAGAGGAGGGAGCACGAGGAGTTGATGTTGTCGTGGGGAGGGCGAATCCTTGCCTGCATGCGCGCAAGCACACAGGGCTGCAAGCACGCATGCACGCCGCCAAATAGAAGGGCAAGCAGGCAGGCAGACAGACGGACAGGCGGACAGGCAAGGGAGCTGGAGCAAGAGGAGTCGAAGTCTTCAGACGTCGCTCAATCCTCCAGGAACATGGAGGAGGTGCTAGAACCCGGTTAGCCTGAGGCACCAGTTTTAGGAAGAGTAGGAGTGGGAAGACGGGCTCGGTGAGGGGAGGGGTGCCCACCCCCCCTCGTGCCTCCCACCCCAAGCGACAGCAATGGCAGCGGGACGAGCCAGGCAAGGCAGGGGCAGGGCTGAAGGCGAGGAGAGACGGGCGAGCGCCAAGGGGCGAAGGGCGAGGGGCACAGTAATGGGAGAGGAGGGAGGGGGGAGGGAGCGTAGGCAGGACGGTTGCCAACAGACGGACGGACGGGCGGGCGGGCGGACGGGCGGGCGGGCAGGCGGGCGGGCTCTTGTACCGTCGCAGTACTCGAGGACGGTGCAGAAGGTGCTGTTGTCGATCTCGAAAATGTCAAAGAGGCGCACGATGTGCGCGTGGTCCTGCTGCTTGTGGATGTTGTACTCGCGGATGGCGTGGCGCACGTAGCTCTGCTTCTTCGCCTCGCTCCACGCGCTGTTCAGCTGGTGCAGCTTGCACGCCACGTACCGGCTCTCCGCCAGGTCAAACGCCTGCCCCCCCCACTCCCCCCCCC
>WELA01002297.1:998647-1016449 GCA_009602735.1 Mesotaenium endlicherianum
GGGGGGGGGGGGGGGACTGGTGATGAAGGGGTGGTTGAGAGGAGAAGCGGCTTGGGACCAGCCCCTTGCACATTATTTTGCAACCCCCGCACCGCTGTCTTGTGGATCAGTGATAGCTCTCTGCAAGTTTTCTACCTAGTTCTTGTAATAGCACAAGAGGGATTCTCCAGATTGAACCCCCACGAGCACAGCAGGTGTGATGTGGAAAGAGTCTGTGCCTTTGACCTTCCTATGGTGTTGGTGGATGGGGCGGGTTTGGTTCTTAGTATCTAGGGAATACATTCTTCCCAGGGTCCTACACGGCAAACAAAGCGTATAGCTGACTAAGTGGCTAATGTCGAGGGAGGCTCGAGATTGCACTGACCTTCAGATTTCGAAGCTCATCCTCCCCTTCGATGGAGAAGACTTTCCTTTTCCTTGGGTTTGGCATTATAGAGAACTCTCCCCCGGCCTGCACAGTATGTCTTCGTCGCGTGATTAGGCCCCTGAAGAAACCAAGCGGATATCGTGACCTTCTGGCAGCAGGAAAGCCCAAACAACCCTTTGTTTATTATGCTTTTTGCCCTCTATATACTTGATCGACCTTCTCCCGTCAGGTGCTACAACTCACTTGCAATAAAAGTACCTCCATATAACTTCTTTTTTTCCAGTTGGCACGATTTCATAGAAGGGCTAAAACAGGTGTAGCCATAGGCTTGGCAGAAACTTGGGGATGTTACCCTCATCCAGATAATGCCGACGCGCATTTGGATACGCAGGGTCCCAAAACTTACGTCGTCGTCTGAGTCGGAGTATAAGTCCCCCCCTGCCACAATAACCTCTCTCGCACCAGGGCTCGTGGACTGCCTATGCTTCAGGTTCTGAGTAGCACCAATACCTCCTGTGGCACCTCTGATGTCCGAAACAGAAGGAGGTGAGATACCTGCCATCCTGGCTTCCAGCTTCGCAAGCTTCTCCGGAAGGTTTGGGTTAGAAGTATTCGAGTTTGTTGACATTTGAAGGAGAATGTCTCCTCCATCCTCAAACATTTTGGGGAGGCTGGAGGCAAAGACAGAGAATGGGGTCACTTTATCTATTCACAGGAATTAAAAACCCTACTCGGCGACACTAGCTTCCGGCATATTCCAAGTTTGCTCGGCAACGGAAGTCATGAAGTGAATGGTGAATTGTGCTCAGAGATGAACAGTCGCGAGATTATGCAACTGCACCAATATTGACATGGGCGCGACAGGTGTAAACTAAAATTGTGGCTATGGCTTGGCATCTCCGTCTACAAATCGAGCATGGTGTCTTGAACGCTCATGTAGTAAGTAGTCCGAGCCAGTCCGAGCTATCCTCGAGCATACTTTGAAGCAGCCCTTGTGCAAAGCTCTTGCTATCGACTTCGACAAAAACGCGGGATAATTGCGGAGGTCACAATTTGGCGGGGAAGGGACTAGTGCTCTCCTGTGTTCAGACGCCAACCCAAGAAGTGCATTCAATTGTTTGAATCAAATAGGTCACGATTGAACCGTATCGTTGACATAGACGAACCGACGCTCGCTTAAGCGTGTGAACATGACACTTCTCCGGGGTGACTAGTTTGTTGAATGTTCAGGCACGGGACCACTCACTCGCAAAGATGACCATTCATATGACTCTCTTATCTTGGCGCTGAAGGGGACCTTTGGGGGTGATCAATCCTCGCATTCGCGACCCGATGTACTTCCTACCGAGGTTACAATAATCACGCTGTGGTCTTGAGCAGCGTGCCCGACTGCCACGCACGTCACCTCCGCTTAACAGCAAAGTCCCCGCATCATGCCCTCTTACCAAGGGTTACTAAGCAGTGTCGCACCCAGCATTTCAGGCACCCCCTAACGGCAATTCTCTTCATCTAATCAACCTCTTTCTCATCGCCGTCACTCAATCCATTCTATACATGACTGGTAACGAATACAAGCAAATGAACGTGCAGATACGCGTAATTGGGGTCCTAGCTGACGAGCTCGTTGGTCTCCCTAATGAGAGTTTATTGGGGCCCAATGCTTCTCGCTTAAAGTTGCGAAGTCGTTGGAATATCGGTCACCTTGGCATCACAACTTGGCAAGTCTCTGTAAGGTAACGACTTGGGAATGACTGGTAGGATTTCTGGTACAGCTTCATGTGGTTTTGCAAATAGTTGCTAGTAGTCATATCATTTGCTATGATCTCGTGTGAAAGCCAACAAAATAATTGACTATAAACGGCTAAATCTTGTATAGAGGTTGCGTAGTACACAGGTGCCTAAGTGGTTGTTGGTCACCGGGGAAGTATGAATACTTACCAGTATCGGTGCAGGACTGAATGTGTAAGTATGAGTAAAAACTAGCAGATTCGCTGAGCTCAAGTTTGCGCTTGGCCAAGGGTTGGTACTAGCCAACAATGGTTTTGGCCAAAACCCGGCTTGGTATGATCTGGGCCATTAGAGTGAATTCGAACCTTCACGTAACTTCGGCTGACGCGGACTTTCGACCAGGTGAAATTAATTAGAAGTTTGGATTAGCCTAGCGCGCCTAAGCTAGAATATTCCAAAAATGTCGATGCATGTATGTGGACGTCAAATTGACCCGACACGTCAGATCAGCCTGATCTGGCATACTCACGAATATTCAAGAAGGGGCCATTTGACAAACACTTGGAGATTTTGTTGCTAAGCGGCCCTCCCTCTTAGGGGCGAGCGATCGTCGTAGAAAACTATAAATGGGCATAACTTCTTCGTGATTTATCAGGTTTCACTTCTGTAAATTTCTACGGGTTTGTAATGACAAGACCTTCATCCTATTCCTTTTGTGAGCACTTTCTTTGAATCAAAATGCTCAGTAATTTTCTAAGGCTTTCTTAGTGATATGTCGCTGCACTCTAGAGTATGATTGCAACTATTTTGGTTCCTCTTGAGTTACTACGCTTCTACTAGGGCACTCTGCCCCTTTCACCACCCTTGGGGGCTGAAACTCGGCAGACAGGGCCGGCAAGAGGGTTGCTAGAGAAGCAGCCAGAGGGATGCCAGCTTCATTTTCCCTCTGGGGGCATGTGCCCTTATCCTATGTCATGCAGCATCCTTTTGGCAACCCTAAACTTGTTCTTGTCAGTATGCGGAATACACAGGAATGAGCAGGTTCCATTAACTTGCAAACTGTGCAAGAGGAAGCTGCCGAGTTGCTGTGTTCTCCTATGGGCCCACCTTGGGCTGGGGTTGAAGAGTTCAGAAGGCCACCTGAGAGGTGGACATGATCCAGGTGTAGGTCTGGTTCCCAGAAGATAGGGCCCCGGGGACCTAGCTTGCATCAGGAGATCAACAATCTGCAGTGTTGCATGCTCTTGTCAGCTTGTTAGGATTGTGATTTTGTTTTATTAAGATGAGTGCTTTTGAAATGAATCTTGCTTATTCAAGATAAATATATAAGATCAGAGATAGGTGGAAGCGTGTAAAATCAGGGAGCGATCTTCGCCCTTAGATTCCGTTTACTCATCTATACCCCTTGACTCACCGTAGTGTGCCATACTTGCACACTAACACAAGGTACAAGAAAGAGGCAAGCTTGGGGACTAGAGCTTCTCCATTAAACACTCATGACCTCTTGCCTACCAGGGCATACCAGCATGTATAAGCACATACACAACACCAGGGGACTGAATAGCAAAGGCGCTTTCATTCAGATGACCATAAAGACATCCCACTGACTTAGGTGCAAAACCATGGAGTCTATTCATTAAATGACCCCAAAATATCAGAGGGCATAACTCTGTCAATACTACTTCAAATTCAACAAACTTAACGACGCAAAGGACGCATCTTGACGAGACCTGTCCGAAAAGTCCTAGTTCGCTCATTTGGAGCACAGACAAAGACGCCATGTCAATTTCCGTGAAAGCTGGTCATAATAACGAACCCAAAAGTGTACACATGACTTGCAAGTAGAAAATTTGACTCTAAAGCCTACTGTCCAGAATGAGGGACCACAAGGTCCCAGCCTGCTATGTACCTAGTGACCACCTGGTTGACCACGACACAAGGTGCGCCGTTTCGTGAGAAACCCGTTAAGTTGGGACCCACAGATCTAGGTATAACGACCTTATTAATTGGTCGGTTGACTGAAGTCCTAACTGTTCAGTTGACTGACGACGGCTCCGCCTACCCAAGAGTTAACCACATTGGTAGGAGATCGGTTTACCGAATCTCAGTAGACCTCCCGACTTTCAGTATACTACGGTCACATGTGCCAATCTAAGACTAATAATCCAAATGAATATATCTATTCTCAGCGTACTGAAGCTAAGTATACTAACTAATATCAAGCGAGCTTACTATATGTCAACCTACTGATATTATATCCTATATATTACTGATATATGAATCTCAGCAAACTATACTATGATACAAAAGTCATCCTGCTGACCTTTTCAACAAAGTCAGCAAACTACACTATGATACAAAAGTCATTCTGCTAACCTTTTTGACAAAGTAATTAAACTCGCATTATATCGACACATTCATTTAGATGAACTGGCACTTGTGAGTATATTGACATACTACTTATTTAGTGTTGTATTTATACATTTACTTAATTAAATAAAATATTGAATTGATTTATTACAGCTGTTGTCGAAGCGACAACAATGTAAGTCGGAGGAATTGTAATAAATCAATATTATTGATAATATAATATTCATTTAAATATAAAAGCTAATAGATTGAGTTTGCTGAACTTAGCTTTTATCAGGTCCGTTGGTCTTCAATTTTATTCACTTTTATGACTTAGCTGAAAGCAGCAGGTTGAAGTCTAACATTGGTCAGGTTGATGACACATTCTTTGACAGTCAGCTGACTGCCGAACTTGGTATCAGTGTATTGTCTAGTTATGCATTTAAGTGTGATATGCTAGATGAGTGGCTAGATGACACCCTTGGGTGAATGGCCAATGATGGGAGATGGCTGTGGATTTGGTTAGCCGAGGTCCTACCAACGTGGTTAACTCCCAGGTAGGGGGTGCCATCGCACTTGCCGTTGAACAATAAACTCATTCCATGTACATAGGTTAGGTTATGCCCTCGAGTTTGGCATTCAAATACGAGGCCAACTCTCTTGTACAGCTTACTGAGAGAACATCTAAATCCAAGGCTGCAAGTCGTTACACGAATTGTTTACTATCCTTACTTATGTGTGAGTTTATTGATTATATGATGGATGCTTGTTATTTGCATTTCATTAATGAGTGTTACCTAAGCTAGTTGTGCGATTTTTGCTGATTAATAAGTTAATCAGAAGATACCATAAAAATTACTTGCTGACATGAAGATCTTCAATTTATTCTTAATCGCCTATTGGTAAGTCGATTCATTTCAACGTAGTCTTACGACCACCTCTTCCAAAGCCTCCTCGAGAGTACCCACCTCACCCTCTAGACTGCCAAGTATTGTACTCATACCCAAAAGACTCTTGCTCATCCAACTATCATCCTTAGCCTGGTCTCCTTCAATCGCATTGTAGGAACCATGTAGCTTTTTGACAATCTTAGCCACCAAAGCACTACTCTAGCGCTGGTAGTTGAATAGCTGCTAATCCCAAGCATCAATATCTCGGATCAATGGTCAGTCTATTTTTCATACTTCTTTTCAACAAAATGACTTCACACCTCAGACTTCAAGCCAAACCTGAAGTATGCTATCTTATAGAGCTCTGGCAACGCGGGCTGCTTCATTATGTTCTCCTAAAATTTTTGAGCATACTCAGCAACTGAAGTGGTTTGCTTCAGTGTGAGGGAGATCATTGCATAGATAGCTTTCTCTTACTGATTAATCACATCAAACTTTTCATGTAATTGCTCAATGAACCCTTCTCACGAAAGGTCACCGAGGTGGTTAGCCTTACGCTCTCCTTTATGGAAGAGCCACCAGTCTGCTGCGTTGCCTTTCAGCAAAGCACCGGTGTGCCTTAATTTTTAGTGAAATCTTGCATGTCTGGATATTTCTCCAGCCACTGCTCAACATTACCAAAAACCTTTATCAGGTAATACTATTTGTTTCCCTCAGGGTCATAGTCCTGAGGTGGCTTTGGTTTTGGCCTATTAGGCCCTCTGCCACCATCAGTAGAGTGAAAATTCAGTTGGCCTTTTCACGTATTATTGCCATCATAATCCTCTTGTTGGGGCTGATACATCACAGTCATCTGAGATTGTATTTGAACAAACAATGCACTCAAATCGACATTCTGAAGTGGCAATGCAGACATAGCAGCAACAGCAACATTGACTCGCTCGGCAGCAACTTCAACATTTCCTCTTGCTGTTGTATTAGCAATTCCCCCTTTGCTTTAGCTAGACGCTCAATTTCTATTCTGATGCGCTCTTCTTCAGCCTGCTGGTTTGTAATTGCAGCAATGGCTGCCGTCTCTTCTGCATCTTCTCTATTTGCTGTATCGGCTAAAGCTTTTGAATAAGTGCGAGACCCAAATACATGACTCTCGGCTTGTCCTTCAATGTTATCATCATCCCCACCCTCAATATTTCAAGAGTTGCTAGTTTGAGATCGCGTCCTTACCATATGAAGAAAACTGTGATAAGAGCTCCGATACCACTGAAGTGAATCGACTTACCAATAAGCGATTAAATTATTAATAAAGATTTTTATATCAGCAAGTAATCTCTATGGTGTTTTTTGGTTAACTTATTAATCAGCAAAAGACTCCACAACTAGCATCCGTAATACTCACAAGTCAAATGCAATTAAACTAGCATCAATCATGCAATCAGTAAACTCCTACATAAGCAAGATAAGAAGCAGTTTGGGTAACGGCGTCACAGCCTTAGCTTCAGTCAATCTCTTGGTAAACGAAACTAAGTGTTGGCATCATTTTTGAATGTTGAACTTGAGGGCATAACATAACCCATGTACATAGAATGAGTTTTACTGTTCAATGGTCAGTGCCAAAGCACCCCCTACTTGGGAGCTAACCACGTCGGTAGGATTTCAGCTAACTAAATCCACAGCCATCTCCCATCATCCCAAATCGCCATCCACCCAAGGGTGTCATCTGGCCACCCATCTAGCATATCACACTTAGATGCATAACTAGGCAATCCACTGATACCGAGTACGGCAGTCAACTGACTGTTAAAGAATGTGTCAGCAACCTGATCTGCAATAGACTTCAACCTGCTGCTCTCGGCTGAGTCATTGAAATGAATCGACTTACCAAATAGGCGATTAGCAATTAATGAAGATCTTCATGTCAACAAGTAATCTTTATGGTATTTTCTGTTAATTAATTAGACAGCAAAAGACAACACACTAGCAGTGGACAGTACTCGCAAGTCAAATGCAAGTAAACAAGCATCAGTAATGCAATCAGTAAACTCATACATAAGCAAGGCTAGAAGACAGTGCATATCAATGGCTTTTCGCCTTCGATTCCGATGTCTCTCCGTAAGCTGTACAAGAGAGTTGGCCTTGTTTTCGAATGCCGAACTCGAGAGCAATACCTAGCATATGTACACGAAATGAGTTTACTGTTCAACGGCCAGTGCGATGGCACCGCCTACCCGGGAGATAACCACGTTGGTAGGACCTCGGTTAACCAAATCCACCGCCATCTCCCATCATCCCGATTCGCCATCCATCCTAAGGATGTCATCTGGCCATTCATCGAGCACACCACACTTAGACTCATATCTAGGCAGTTCGCTGCTACCAAGTACGGAAGTCAGCTGGCTGTCAAAGAATGTGTCAGCAAGCTGATATAAGTTGACTTCAGCCTGCTTGAAATGAATCGACTTACCAAATAGGCGATTAAGAATTAATAAAGATCTTTATATCAGCAAGTAATCTTTATGGTATTTCCGCTAACTGGTTTTCAGCAAAGGACAATACACTAGCAGTGAATAATACTCGTAAGTCAAATGCGAGTAAACTAGCATCAATAATGCAAATCAGTAAACTCATACATAAGCAAGGTTAGAAGACAGTGCGTATCAATGGCTTCTCGCCTTGGATTCAGATCTCTCTCAGTAAGCTGTACAAGAGAGTTGGCCTCGTTTCCGAATGCCGAACTCGAGAGCAATGCCTAGCATATGTACATGGAATGAGTTTACTGTTCAACGGTCAGTGCGATGGCACCGCCTACCCGGGAGTTAACCACGTTGGTAGGACCTCGGTTAACCAAATCCACCGCCATCTCCCATCATCCCGAATAGCCATCCATCATAGGGATGTCATCTGGCCATTCATCTAGCATATCGCACTTAGATGCATATCAAGGCAGTTCGCTGCTACCGAGTACGGAAGTCAGCTGGCTGTCAAAGAATGGGTCAGCAAGCTGACTTATATGGACTTCAGCCTGCTGCTTCCGGCTGAGTCATTATACTGATAATTATGTAAAGTCCAGCAGACTGACTATTAACTAAAACTCAGCAGGCTGATCTTAATTAACTATTATATTTAAATGAATATTATATCTACTAATATACTGATTCATTACAATCCCTCCAACTTAACTGGTTGTCGCCTCGACAACATTAAACTGCCAAAGCCTTAAATAAAGCGACTGACCCTGACCAGCCTCCCCTACTGACTGTCTTCTCAGCCTGTCACCTTAAGGGGTTGTTCCTGGGGCTTCAGGATCAGGAGACGGAGATCTGGACCTAGATCTGGACAGCCCTCTAGGTCTGTCAGCTGGCCTTCTAAAGAACCCTGTTTGCTCTAAAGTTGGGCCTCGAGGAGAACGAAGGATGGTAGCCTGTTCTTCAACCACTTGGGTGTTGATCCCCACATAGACAGGCATTCCAGTAGGATGCTGAAATACATTGGCTAGAGGTACATGCCCCTGAGCGGAGGGGGAGGCCGGCATACCTCTGGCCCACCCGCGTGTCCCTCTTCTGGCACCCCTGTCCTCTGGGATTTCTGCCTGTGTCTGCTGCCCAGTACAGTCAGTTCAGCTTCTTCCCCTGCTTGGGCAGGTGGGCTGGGGGAGCGAGCGCGGGGTCCAGTTGTCGCCATAACGGGGATCACATTCCAAATANTTGATCGTGGTTCCTTAGGAGGCGCCCCTCCCTGCCCCTGGGTGTCCTGAGTACCTGCTGCTGAAGCTTCTCCTCTGCCTTGTTCTTCTTCCTCATCCTCCTCATCCTCCTCCTCGGAGAGAGTAGGGGTCTCGTCCACTAAGTCGTCCTGCTCCCTAGTAGACATGGAGTAGTCTACCGACCTCCCTTTCTTAGGGCGCGCTGGAGGTTGCTTGGCCTTGAGCCTACTGATATCTATCCGGCCTGCATTCTTTGCCCATTTGACAAAGGCATGCTTGCCCTTAGAGAAGTAGTCTCTTCCCCTCCTCCTATGCTCCTTGGTCTCTGCATTCATATTGCTCAGGCATCCATTCAGCCTGGGGTCCCAAGGGGCAATGTGAGGTGGTAGGATGAGATAGCCGTCTAGGCCATAGTGGAAGTCATCCGGTTGGGCTCGGTCACACTCTGAAATGAATCGCCTTACCAAATAGGCGATTAACAATTTATAAAGATCTTTATATCAGCAAGTAATCTTTATGGTACTTTCCGTTAACTGTTTAAACGGCAAAAGAACAACGCACTAGCAGTGAATAATACTCGTCAGCCAAATGAGAGTAAACTAGCATCAATAATGCAAATCAGTAAACTCATACATAAGCAAGGTTAGAAGACAGTGCGTATCAATGGCTTCTCGCCTTGGATTCAGATCTCTCTCAGTAAGCTGTACAAGAGAGTTGGCCTCGTTTCCGAATGCCGAACTCGAGAGCAATGCCTAGCATATGTACATGGAATGAGTTTACTGTTCAACGGTCAGTGCGATGGCACCGCCTACCCGGGAGTTAACCACGTTGGTAGGACCTCGGTTAACCAAATCCACCGCCATCTCCCATCATCCCGAATAGCCATCCATCATAGGGATGTCATCTGGCTATTCATCTAGCATATCGCACTTAGATGCATATCAAGGCAGTTCGCTGCTAACGAGTACGGAAGTCAGCTTGCTGTCAAAGAATGTGTCAGCCAGCTGACTTATATGGACTTTCAGCCTGCTGCTATCGAGTACGGAAGTCAGCTTGCTGTCAATATATTGATTCATTACAAGACAACACTGCTATAGAAGGAAGGAGCTACAGCACTGGACAGGTACATCGAGACACACACCGGCGTGGTCCTTTACAAAGATTATGCTAAGATGGTGGGCTATACAGCAGAGCAGGCCCGGTATCTCGCAGATGATTCAGAGGACAAGCCGGTCCCCATACCGGGAATAGTGGGAGATCAGAGACTCATCCGGATGGTGAGCATGCGGCCCGATAGCTTTAAGGATACGGTATTCTACCTCACACTCCTGCCAGCTTACAATGAAGTTGAGAGAAGGAGCTGGGAGTACTTGGCCAGGGAAGCAGGACAGCAGATGTTCTCTCCCCACTGGTTCCCGTGTAAACTGAGGAAGGCTGAGCACGGACCCCAGTACTACCAGCAGCCAACAGACTGGAGGTGGATGACCGTCACAAATAAGAAGCAGGAGTGTGACCGAGCCCAACCGGATGACTTCCACTATGGCCTAGACGGCTATCTCATCCTACCACCTCACATTGCCCCTTGGGACCCCAGGCTGAATGGATGCCTGAGCAATATGAATGCAGAGACCAAGGAACATAGGAGGAGGGGAAGAGAGTACTTCTCTAAGGGAAAGCATGCCTTTGTCAAATGGGCAAAGAATGCAGGCCGGATAGATATCAGTAGGCTGAAGGCCAAGCAACCTCCAGCGCGCCCTAAGAAAGGGAGGTCGGTAGACTACTCCATGTCTACTAGGGAGCAGGACGACTTAGTGGACGAGACCCCTACTCTCTCCGAGGAGGAGGATGAGGAGGATGAGGAAGAAGAACAAGGCAGAGGAGAAGCATCAGCAGCAGGTACTCAGGATACCCAGGGACAGGCAGGGGCGCTTCCTAAAGAACCACGATCAGGTGTTTGGAATGTGATCCCCGTTATGGCGACAACTGGACCCCGCGCTCGCTCCCCCAGCCCACCTGCCCAAGCAGGGGAAGAAGCTGATCTGACTGTACTGGGCAGCAGACACAGACAGAAATCCCCAGAGGACAGGGGTGCCAGAAGAGGGACACGCGGGTGGGCCAGAGGTATGCCAGCCTCCCCCTCCGCTCAGGGGCATGTACCTCTAGCCAATGTATTTCAGCATCCTACTGGAATGCCTGTCTATGTGGGAATCAACACCCAAGTGGTTGAAGAGCAGGCCACCATCCTCCGTTCTCCTCGAGGGCCAACTTTAGAGCAAACAGGGTTCTTTAGAAGGCCAGCTGACAGACCTAGAGGGCTGTCCAGATCTAGGTCCAGATCTCCGTCTCCTGATCCTGAAGCCCCAGGAACAACCCCTTAAGGTGACACGCTGAAGAGGCAGTCAGTAAGGGAGGCTGGTCAGGTTCAGTTCCCTTATTTAAAATTTCTGCAGTTTAATGTTGTCGAGGCGACAACAAGTTAAGTTGGAGGGATTGTAATGAATCAGTATATTAGTGGATATAATATTCATTTAAATATAATAGTTAATTAAGTTCAGCCTGCTGAACTTTAGTTAATAGTCAGTCTGCTGGACTTTACATAATTATCAGTTTAATGACTCAGCCGAAAGCAGCAGGCTGAAGTCAACTTAAGTCAGCTTGCTGACACATTCTTTGACAGCCAGCTGACTTCCGTGCTCGGTAGCAGCGAACTGCCTTGATATGCATCTAAGTACCACCTGCTAGATGAATGGCCAGATGACATCCCCATGATGGATGGCTATTCGGGATGATGGGAGATGGCGGTGGATTTGGTTAACCGAGGTCCTACCAACGTGGTTAACTCCCGGGTAGGCGGTGCCATCGCACTGACCGTTGAACAGTAAACTCATTCCATGTACATATGCTAGGCATTGCTCTCGAGTTCGGCATTCGGAAACGAGGCCAACTCTCTTGTACAGCTTACTGAGAGAGATCTGAATCCAAGGCGAGAAGCCATTGATACGCACTGTCTTCTAACCTTGCTTATGTATGAGTTTACTGATTTGCATTATTGATGCTAGTTTACTCGCATTTGACTTACGAGTATTATTCACTGCTAGTGTGTTGTCCTTTGCCGTTTAACCAGTTAACGGAAAATACCATAAAGATTACTTGCTGATATAAAGATCTTTATTAATTGTTAATCGCCTATTTGGTAAGTCGATTCATTTCAGTGGTATCGGAGCAGTTATCACAGTCTTCTTTGTATGGTAAGGACAAGGTCTCAAACTAGCAACTCCCGAGACATGGAGAACCAGGATAACGAGAATGTCGAAAACCAGGCGGAAAGCCATGTAGCGGGAAACCGTACCTATTCGGAAGCAGTAGCGGATACTGCAGCTAGGGAGGCTGCAGATGAGGCAGCTGCTATTGCCTCAGTCGCAGCTCAGCAAGCTGAGGAGGAGATAGCCAGACTAGAAGCTGAACAAGTAGCAAAGGCCGCTGAAGATATACAAAGGAGGGAAGGACAGCCAGCTGACGAGCGCACTGTTGAAGAACTTATGGCATCAAGGGCCAATGTTCTGAACCCACCTCCTGCCGTACAACTCAATGTACCCCTAGGTCAAATACGTGACCGGCTGAATGCGGCAGGAATTGCTGCTGCAGGAGCAAGAGGGATTGTTGAGGACACTACTCAGCGAGTAGATGCCAATGCTGCTGCTGCATTTGCTAATCTACCACCCCAAAATGTAGACTTGGGAGCATTGTTCGTTCAGATGCAGTCGCAAATGGCGACCATGTATCAGTCCCAGCAGGAGGACAAAAGAATCATAATGTCCCTACTCCGGGACAGAGACCAACTGGGGTCTCACACCACTAGTGGTGGTGGCCGAGGGCCTAGTAAGCCCAAGCCGAAACCTCCCCAGGACTATGATCCTGAGGGAAACAGAAAATATTACCTGATCAAGTTTCTCGCGGATGTTGAGCAGTGGCTGGAGAACTACCCAGAACTGCAAGATTACGAGAAGGTCAGGCACACCGGTGCGCTACTGAAAGGCAGTGCCGCAGACTGGTGGCTTTACTGGAAGGAAGAGCGTAAGGCTCGGCAACTCGGTGACCCTACGTGGGTAGAGTTTGTCGAGAAGTTGCATGAGAAGTTTGATGTCATCAACCAGCAGGAGAAAGCTATCTATGCGATGATCTCCCTGACACTGAAGCAGACCACTTCAGTTGCTGAGTTTGCTCAAAAGTTCCAAGAGAACATGATGAAGCAGCCTGATTTGCCAGAACGGTATAGGATAGCATACTTCAGGTATGGCTTGAAATCCGAGGTCTCTGGTCATTTTGCTGAGAAAAAGTATGAGAAACTGGCTGACTTGATCCAGGATGCTGACGCCTGGGATCAGCAGCAGTTCAATCACAAGCGCCAGAGTAACGCTTTGGTGTCTAAGATTGTCAAAAAGCCCCACGGTTCCTACAATGCAGTTGAAGGAGACCAGGCTGAGGATAATCAGGGTGATGAATATGAGTATGAGTACAATGCTATTCAGTCTAGAGGTAGAGGTGGTCCCTCTCGAGGTGGCTATGGAAGGGGTGGTGGTAGGACTAAGCCGAGACCAGCCTCAGCAAAATCTACTTGCTACCATTGTCAGCAGAAAGGCCACTACAGAGAACAGTGTCCGGTCAAGCACCTGCCTAAGGTCGAGAGAAAAGACCAGCCTTTAAAAGACAGCAACAGTCAGTAATCCAGTCTACTGACTGTGAGGATGCTAGAGATAGTGAGTCGTCACTAGCTGCCCTCGTAGCAGGTATTATGGGTCCTGCTGAACTGGATTCACTATGCATGCCTGACAAACAGATAAAGGAGACCATCAGTAATATAGACGTCCAGAGAGTGCACACTCTGGATGCTCTTGTTCCACCTGATGTCCAACATTTCTTTGCTACGTCAGGAGAACAATGCGAAAGTCAGGAAAAGACAGTCCCCCCTATCCTACTGCATTGCATGATTGCAGGTAGGAAGGTGAGGGCATTTGTTGACGGAGGGGCGTCACATACTTTTATTCACAAGGACTTAGTTAAGCGGCTAAGGCTGCCTACTGTCACCCAAGGGAATAGAAAAATATTCCTTGGAGATGCCTCAAGTATCCCGGGAGGAGTTATAACCAAGCCTATTGAGGTCCAGTTAGGTTCTGGCATTGCAGTTCTAACTGAAACGCTTACATTTGAGGTACTCAACACTGGCTTTTATGATCTCGTGCTAGGCAGGTCCTGGCTTAATAGACATCAAGCTGAAGTGTGTTGGAGCAGAGGTACAGTTAAAGTGAGAGGAGCCAGTGATGGGCAGACTGACTTGGCACCCACCAGTGCTCTTCCTCTTGTCCTGTGTGGATGGCAAATGAAGGAAAAGAAGAGGCTTCCAGAAGGATGCAAGTTGCTGAATGCAATGGAGTTCGTCAAAAGCTGGAACCAGAAGGAAGACAGAATGTTCTGTCTGCTGCTAAGAGAGGTACCTCCTCAACCTGAAGAAGTGGTTGAGAAAAAGGTAAGCCCTCCGGAGCACCCTACTGCTGCAAAAATTGTTGCTCAGTACACTGATGTGTTTAACATGCCTCCAGGACTACCCCCTAAAAGGGAAGTAGATCATAGGATTGATCTATTACCTGGTAGCCAGCCACCCTGGCAACGCACTTATGGCTTGTCTTATTTGGAGAGCGAGGAGTTGAAAACACAGATTGCAGAGCTGGAGGAAAATGGTTACATTTCTCCCAGTAAATCACCGTACGGCGCACCTATCCTATTTGTTAAGAAAAAGGATGGCAGTATGCGGATGTGTGTGGATTACAGAGCCCTGAACAGAATTACAGTAAAGAACAAGTATGCTTTACCCAGAATCGAGGACTTGCTTGATACCCTGTCTGGCGCTAAGGTGTTCAGTAAGATAGATCTCAAGAGTGGTTATCATCAAATCAGAATTGCTGAGGGGGATGAACACAAGACTGCTTTCCGCACACGTTATGGACACTATGAGTTCAACGTGATGCCATTTGGACTGACTAATGCTCCTGCTACCTTTATGGGTGCTATGAATGACATTTTCAGACCTTATTTGGATAAGTTTGTGCAAGTTTTCCTGGATGATATTTTAATTTTCTCTAAAGATGAAGCTCAGCACACTGAACACTTAAAGAAAGTGCTGGACACTCTGCGGAAAAATCACTTGTATGCTAAAATGAGCAAGTGTGATTTCTTTAAGGAAAGTATTGAATTCTTAGGCCACGTTGTCAGTAAAGAGGGCATCAGTGTGGATCCTAAGAAAGTCCAGACCATAAGGGACTGGCCAGTACCACAGTCTGTCTCTGAAGTTAGATCCTTCCTCGGGTTGGCTAACTACTATAGGAGATTTATTGAGAATTATTCCACAAAGGCCAGTAAACTGACTGACCTTACTAAGAAAGACATCGGGTATGTGTGGGGGGAAGAGCAGCAGGCTGCCTTCCAGACCCTTAAAGATGCCCTTTGTTCTGCCCCAGTGCTAGCCGTGTATGACCCCAGCAAACCGGTGCAGGTGGTTACTGATGCCTCTGATTTTGCCATGGGTGCTATTTTGTTGCAGCCTGCTGACAAAACCACAAAGGATGGTAAGGTACGGCAGGAGTGGCATCCTGTGTTGTATGAGTCTATGAAATTTAATCCAGCGGAGATTAATTACTCAGTGCATGATAAAGAGCTGCTAGCTATCATTCATGTACTCAAACAGTGGAGAGCATACTTACATGGTAAAGCTTTTAAGGTGATTACAGATCATCTAGCTCTGACCCACTTTCAGAAGAAGTCCAAGCTGTCGAGGAGGGAGAACCGCTGGAGCCAGATGCTGGAGCAGTTCCAAGTCCAGATCGACTACAAACCAGGGAAGTTGAATCCTGCTGATGCACTCTCTAGAAGACCTGACTTGCAAGAAAGGAACTTTAGTCAGCATACTGTAGATAAAGTCCTGTGTGCACTCACTTCACTAAAGGTGAAAAAGTCCTTCCTTGAACAACTTAGGAAAGCCTACCTTTCTGACCCAACATTTGAGCCCAGCCCCACTACTGGTGTGTGTCGTGCTACTGCACTCGGGTATAAGCTCAAGGGAGGGGTCTGGGTGACTGAAACCACTTCAGGCAGGCTGAAGCTGGTCATTCCTAATAATTTGGAAATAAGGTCTCTCTTACTGAGTCAAGCTCATGACAGTCTCCTGGGTGGACATTTGGGGCAGGCCAAAACTGTTGGCAAACTGGCAAAACATTATCATTGGGAGGGGTTACCCCGGGAGGTCTTGAAATATGTCAAGTCCTGTGACCAGTGTCAGAGAAATAAGTCTCGGCACACACCACCCGGAGGTCTCTTGCAACCGCTACCCATCCCAGCGGGACGCTGGGAAACTATATCCATGGACTGGGTGGTCTCACTATCAAGAACTGCCAACGGGCATGATTCAATACTGGTAGTCGTGGATAAACTGACAAAAATGGTCATTTTTATCCCCACAACTGTCAAAGTGACTGCACTCGAAACAGCGAGACAGTTTTACAACCATGTAGTATGCCAACATGGGCTCCCTTCTAATATCATCTCAGACAGAGACTCAAAATTCACCTCTAAGTTCTGGAGAGCTTTAATGGGGTTAATGGGAGTCAAACAGCTGCTCAGCACAGCAAACCACCCTCAGACTGATGGGCAGACTGAAAGAACTAACCGAGTTCTGCAGGAGGTGCTGAGAGCATATATTAACCAAAAACAAGATAATTGGGATGACCTGTTGCCTCAAATTCAGTTTGCGGTCAACAGTGCGGTGCACGCGTCAACGGGCAAAACTCCTTTTGAACTCAGCCTGGGTAGAGTCCCTAAGTCTCCTCTAGATGTGCTAGGGGAATCTTTAACTCACCCTGAAGGGATTGACAACCCGGTCTCCCTCCAGTTAACTCAGGAGTTTGCTGACACCCTGTCAGAAGTCCAACGAAACTTGCACACGGCCCAAGAAAACCAACAAAAATACGCTAATCAACACCGTCGGGAACTGACATTTTCCAAGGGGGATTTAGTCAAACTGCATTCTCAGCACCTGTACCTCCCTGGTGTGGTCAAGAAAAAGCTTGGCCCTGTCTGGGTCGGTCCATATTCGGTGGTCCGTCGTGTCGGTCAGAATGCTTACAAACTGAACATGTCAGCTGAATACAAGGGGCACCCGGTCTTTAATGTCTCCTTCCTGGAACCGTACATCAAAGGTGATACACTGTTCACAGGTCGGTTCCCTGTCCAACCGGGACCGGTCCCCGCTGTCCGGGACGGCGACCCTGAGGAATATGAGGTCGATGAGATTTTAGACGCTCGCTCGGTCCGTCGATCGTCTAAATATGTCATGAAATACCTCATTCGATGGAAGGGTTACGATGCCTCTGGGGACACTTGGGAGTTTAAGGACCACTTGACCAATGCCAAAGGGGCGTTGACACGGTTCCACCTTCGGGCCGCTGGAGTCCCTCCATAACTGTCATTTCAGTTGACACGGGAAGGTGACAGGCGGTCCTGTCTCCATTTAAGTTGGAGGGGAAAATATATGACAGTTAGTGAGCGAGAGCGATAAAAACACACTCATACGTTTATGTGTAGCGCATCGCAACTACGTCAACTTTTAACAACCATCCTGTAAGGTAAACAGCAGCGAAGCCGCTATACTAAATACTAACATACTTCCTGCAATCCCTATGACAAAGGTCCATATCCTACTAACTTGTGCCCTGGTTACA
>WELA01002318.1:46018-59758 GCA_009602735.1 Mesotaenium endlicherianum
GGAAGGGGGTGGGGGAGGTGGAGGGGAGGGGAGGGAGCCGGAAGGATTGTGAAGGAGGAGAGTGTGACTTGCTACCAGTTATACCCTCTGCTGACTTTAATCAGTTGCGACCCGTTTCCCTTGTTGTGCGTGATCTGCGGATCAAATCTCAGAGCGGAGAGTATCTTTTTGGCAAGCTCGCTGTGCTGTGAGCTGCCTCGCTGGCGCGTGTTATAGGCCTGCATACTTCTGCCGCCATAAATACTTTGGGCCAGGGCTTTGGCTTTTAGATTCGGGTCTGAGGTGCAGGCGGTGGCGCTGGGGAAGCCAATTGTGTCTTTGTGTGTTTTTTTTTTTTGAGGGGGGGATGTAGTGACTTCACTGAGTGCCGGCTAGTGAGGCAGCCATAGGCTGAGTCTGCGACTTTAGGGCTGAGGCTGAGGCGATTTTGTCCTTGGGAGCAAAAGGTTGGGGTTTGCGATTTAGGAGCTGCGCTTAGTTTGGCTGACAAGGGCTTGTGCTAGAATGTCTGGGAAGGAGGTGCTTCTTTGACTGGTGGCTGATTGGGAGCGGTGGCAGGATAGGTAAAGCAAGCCATCGACGTTTGGAGCTGCAGGGCGTAAGAGCAGCGGGGTCTGATGGCAACCTCTCTGGTGCACTTTTGTGTGTGTGTGTGTGTGTGGGTGCGCGTGCGCCCACATGTGTGTGGCTGTTTCTGAATCTCTGTTTTTTGAGCCGGCGCAGATGACCCACCATGTGCCGGACATGGAGACGATGGTGGAGAGGGAGGGGCACCTGCACGCCTTCTGCTGCACGCTCGCGGGCTCGCAGTGGGTGGCCAGCCAGTGCGCTCGCATGATATCAAAGATGGGTCTGTGATTCAACTCGCTAATTTCGATGTGTTTTTTTTTCGGCTGAAGTGGATGTCAAGCACCACGTGTCGTTTTCTTCGGCAAGCATGGTTGAATTTGCCTGGCTTGTCGCATGAAACGGGTGCTACATTTCCATCTTTTTTTTTTCTGGTGCTGACTTTGCACATCTTCTCGAGGAGGTTCAATACTGCCACTGTTGTGAGCGATTTGCATTTAATTGCAGGGTAAGGTGCCCTTCACCTTGTCCGCGTTTAGCCTAACTTCGCCGTGGGAGTGGTCTTTATTTTAGTTAATATTTCAAGAATATAAGCTCTCCATGTGGGTTTACGATGAGGCCGAGGTTCCTAGTTTTATTATTATAATATGGTCGCAAGGTAATGCACAGACTATGAACATAGAGGTGGCAGATGACTGCGACTGAACCTAGAAGCTGGCAATCCTTTTAGAATATGGTGCGTGTTGGCTCAGTGTAAGCTGTTGCACGTTCAGAAAGACATTGCACTATTTGCCTATACAGTGCACTTTCTCTATATGTAGTTTGTCATACATACATGGATCTTATCTGAGAAGTCGGGTGTTTCCTACTCTCGGCTCACACGATATGACCATTTCACAATATTGGCCTCACCACAAATGGACTTCATCGCCATTTGTCATGCTGATGTGTATAGAAGCACCAAAGATCTGATTGAACAGGTCATTTACTTTCATCCAATGGAAGGTGATATAATTCACACTCAAAAATCATAGACATTTGGACGACTAAGTGGCAATTACGCTTACTTAACACAACCTCCTCCATGTCATCAATATTGTATTGGAGGTGTGCATTCTAACAGGGTATGATAATATATTCTTTGTTGCTTATGCAGGATGTTCAAAAATGATAATGTAGTTTAAACCTGTGACTAAATATAGAATGTCACATGACGTAAAGAGCAGTAACACCAGAGGTATGGTCAAGGCAGCCCATGTACATCTGAGTATGTATTATCATGCATATACCCTGTATATGTGGACGGCTGAACATAATGGGGATGACGAGATAACAAGGCCTGCCTCCTTGCAGCTCATGCTCACTGCCCAATTGTAAGTACAAAATGGACATGCTGGTCTTCAAGTTGTCGACAACAATCACACAGCTTTGAAGTATGCGAAAAATTCGTCCAGAAGTTTGGCGCAAGTTAGTAATCCATGTAAGGCCTCTACATGATCACTGAGCTCAGATGCCAGTAACGACCCACAACCAAGTTGCATGGTTTGTCCGACCTAGCGCCCCTGAGAGGGAACAGCAGGTCCATATAGATTGCTGGCAATCTGCTGCAGCTTGGGTCCCAGGGGCCTGGCGAAGGATGGCCGCTTAGTTGCCTGTTCTTGGTCAGGTCTCTTCTCAGCATTCTTGTGCGTCCGGGGCTCTGACAGGGGCTGGCTCTCTTCAGGTGGTGGGCTCGACTGTGTGACTGAAACTGGAATGCCTCGGGGTGAAGGAGGCTTGTTTTCCTGTGAACCATGGCTATGGAGCTGGGCCTGGCTAGTCAGTGGCTGTGGCTGCTGTTGCGGCTGCAGCTGTTGCAGGGATTGGTGCTTCTCCAGAAACTGGTGCTGGAATTGTTGCAGAGGCCGGGTCTGGGTTTGAGGCAGGGACTGTGGCTGGGGTTGGGGCTGCTGAGGAAGGGCAGTAGGTTTGCTGGGAGGAACTTCCTCTGGCTGCTGGTGGTGCCCTACAGGCTGAGCTGCAAAAACTGCTGCATCCTCCGGTTGCTCTTCATGGACGAGCATGCCTCCTGGCCCCCCATCAATGTGGGGCTTACCACATGATACAGGGAAGGCTCCATTGCCACCTGGCAGTTGCTGTGCCATATGCAGGCTGCCAGCCCCCTGCTGCGCCCCCATGACTGTGCAGCTGATATCTGATTCCACAACAGCCGCCAACTGCGTGAAGCTGGAACTGTGAAGAGCCTGAGTTGAGTTGTGGCGCGGCTGCTCTAAAAGTGACCCATCCAAGGCTGCCTTCTCACTCATAAGTCCAGTGCCAACGGGAGACACTCCCAGCTGCTCTTGCTGCTGATGAGTCCAGCCCGTGGAGGGTGCTGGCACCACAAGCTCTGGGAGGGTGAAGGGATTCTTGCTGAACAAGACTTGTGAGTTCCATGCAATTGGTACCTGCTGGTGACTGTGCTCATCAGCCAGCTCTGCTTGCTGGTCACTGCTCCTCTGGCCTGCTTGGATTCCAACTTGGGGTGGCGCCTGATTGGTGTGCTCTAAATATGGCACCCTGTCTTGTATGATGTGAACGTGTTTGTCTGGCAGTAGGACAGGCTTCAGCTCCATGACATTGTCCTTCTGCTCTTTGGAAGGGATTGCTTGCCAATTGAGCACGCCATCATTGACACCTGGCAGGGAACAAAAAGCCTTGGACGGCCCATTCTCATTTGGCCAATCGTCTTCGTCCCTGCAAGACAATAAGATGTCCCAATACGATGGATCATCAACTTGACTGCTAGTACAAGCTGACGAGCGCAAATATCGTACATCCATCCTTCGCTTCTCCATCTGCCACAGACAATGAGAGTCATCATGTGTAACCAAAAGTGCTTATTGCACAACATGACCCTTCATTTATCATTTTAATCAATTCTGGCATTGACAGGTGAAGTGTTGTTTTAGCTTGGCTGATAGGCTCCCGCTTATTCAAGCCCTGATTGCATACTGCCATATGTGATATGTTGAAGCACTTACTTGCTTTCTTGTGACGTGGTAGTGCTCAGTTTTTCCGTGTTGTTTTTGTCAAAGTTTTCCCAGTTCTCTCGGCCAAGACGGATGCTTGTAGACATTGGGTAACTTGCAGATCGCCGATGACTAACGGCAGACTGCATCTGCACACCTAAATTTGTGGATACACTTCTTTCTGGCAATCCTAGCATATGTTGCCCATTGCACATGTTGTTGCCGAAGTCGATGGAGTCAAAGCTAGTGAAGTTCAGAGTAACAGTGCCTTGCTGAGCACTCACAACATTCAGACTTGCAGAGAGATCTGGAAAGGACATCACCTCCTGCTCGCTAGCAGGAATTGCCTGTGCACCAGTGGCAGGGTAAATTTGGAGCTCCTGTAGATGTACAACAGTAGAAACTTCTGGTCCGGACTTTTTAAAGTCCTCAGTTGGATGCACTTGTTCTGGTCCAGAGAAATCTGACATTCTCTTGAAAGCAGCTTGTGTATCTGAACTTTTCTCCTCAAAATTGGAACTCCTGCTCAATTGAACTTCTTCTTCAAGCCTTCGTTTCAGTGCAGCTGCCTGCATAGCACAATTCCAAAAGTTGAGGTAAAAGTATTCTGCCCACGCTTATTCTTCCTGTTACTACTTTATGATGCCACAATCTTTCTACCTGTGTTGCATCTCATACCACTATGGTCTACCTTTAGTACCACATATTGTTCCCTTTCCCGGTGGCTGGCGGAAACTATTATTAAGAAAGTAAAGTAGAAATGCTCCAGCCTTCTGTCCTGTCCTTGTGTATGTAGCATTGAGATGTATGGGCCATATGGGATATATAGGATGTTGGGACATGTGGGCCTATTAGCTTTCCAAAGATGTATCCTTTGAAAAATGAATATACCAATAACATAAGATAAGAAGTCTAACCTACTGTTTCTACTTTCCTTGGTCCTTTTTTCTTCTCATTGCCTGAAAAGTACAATGAATGGAAATCCACGCCAAATCTGAGATACAGACAATCAACTGAGTCGCGGGGAACATAGGAGCTAATTCGAGTACAATACCTGAGTGGGCTATACTCCCAGATGAAATTAATTGTGGATAGACAAGTGTGTACCTTTGTGCGAACAACTCTTCCATGATCTGCTCTGGTCTTTGGATCTTTGTAGAAGAAAGACAAGGCCAGATCTTGAAGCTGCAAGGCACGTAAGAAATCAAAGTGTGCATAACCTAACCCCTGAAGGATCCATTGTGCATAATGCTAGCTTTGCGTGTACTTAATTGCTTGGGTCAAATGTCCGTGGTGGATGTCCAAAACAAAAAATTCTAACTGCAATCCTTTAAGTATCCTCAATGTGTATCAATGTATGTATAATCCGTGGCAATCAGTTGAGGTACTCAGACGTGCAACTGCCAAATTTAAACATGTGTAATTTTGCAGAAGGTACCGTTGGTAGCTAACCGGTGATTAGAAGTTACAACGGTGGAGTTAATGAAAATATATGCATACCTGCAGTATCCAGTAGTCTCTATCGCGTGAACTCTTAATAGAATTAGCAGAAACTAAATAGCCAAGCACAATGAGAGCCTTGTACACCTTCCTCCTGCAAGAGGGAGGATAACGTATTATTTAAACTCAGCAGGTATTGTAAGGAAGCTAATGATGCCAAAATAAAGTGTATATGACCAGGTAACAAACATTGTGCCAAGAAGGTTGTGAAATGAAGGCAACAAAACAACAACAGCTTAACTCTTACACAAATGCTTCGTTGGATCACAGCATTCTTCCCCAGAAATGTGTTGATATGAAGAACAAGGATGCAGAATCCTTGTCAACAGATGCTCGATATGATATTTCTTAATCTCAACTACTATCCAAAGAACAGCCAGAGCTGTTGTAGGGTAACAAGGAGTACCTGCCAAGTACTGGATTTATGATGGGCGAGTAAGTCTAGCTTACCATTTTGCACCATCCTCATGTAATCTTGCGGATAGGGTCGACATAACTTGGACATATTTTCCTGCTTGAGTGCATGCTGCTTCTATTTCCTGCACAGATTAAACAATTAAGGGCCAATGACACTGCAGGAAAGAAGTAGACTCTGCATTTGCCCCTAACAGACCTAAATTGAATTGGATGGGTGCCCTGCTTGTTCCACTACGAGTATCAGAGTAAACTGCTGCTGACATAGGTTCCGCTGTTGGGGAAAAGCCATTCATTCACACTTGTTTCAACATGCAGGCTAGTCCACACAAGTGACTGTGGTCAATGTATACATATCATGCACTATCCAAGCACCCTGATTAGCCTGAAATATGTTGCACTCGTCGTTCTAAATTTTATGTATGCAAAGACATCACATATAGGGGGAAACTACTTGTTACCTTCAGGACAGATGGCTCTGGACCACTTGAATTACTGTCTGTAGCCTTTTTCACTAGCATTTCTACAGGATCCTGATACACCACTTTGCTCTTGGCGCGCTTCAAAAAGGCCTTCATGTTCATGCACTGGACCAAATAGCGCAGGCTTCACCCTATGATGTTGGAGGCCTTAATGCTGATACTTCTAACACTTTTGCATAGTTGTGCTTGAAGGACCTGCAGAATCCTCTGTAAGATATAAGTTACATGAACAACACAACACTTGATGATTTCATGCTCCATTTTAATATGCGTCAAATTGGCAGCCATGACAGTTTGTATATATCCATCTTTTGCAGCTTTTTTTTCAATGATAAATAAGGCTATGCCCACTATCGAGACCTAGTCAAACTTCAACAAAGCATGCACTTTTTTTAGTGTGCCCTGCCTAGTCTGATCTGTGCAGTTATAATGGCACAGCAAAGTTCTGCCTGCTTGTAAAATAAAGCGAAACAGTAGGATGCATGCTTGACCTACAATTCAATAACATCTGCTGCAGCTTGCCAGCTGTTGAGATGCACTAGCGCATGTTCTTCATCAAATGTGCAACAGTGTCAGCAATTAAGTAATAGTTATAGTACCTAGATTTGCAAAAGTTACGACGATTGTCATCTCTACACCTGGAGTCGAAAGGAAAACATGTTTATGTAAGGAATACCCATAAGAGCACGTTATATGCCTACCTGCTTGCTGTTCTCTTTGATTAATTCCCCTACGTAATACGAGATGACATCGCCCACACAATCGCCCGCGTTCCGTCTGATTAAATGAATGGGGCACCTCGAAGAATGAACCTCAGGTTAGTATCAATGCTTTTGTTGTGTAGAGCCTCAAAGTCGGCCCTCGATGACTTCGAGATCGTTCCGCATGTCAACTATCGGTAATATTCAGACAACCAAACGTGTAACTGCGTCTCTGCGAGTCAAAAAGGATGGCCATTGAGCCGGCCTCACAGTGGCTGTCACTGTCAATAATTTGGCCTCGATCGCGTCATGATTGCCATCAAACTGAGGTCTATGCTACAGAACGATGCGTCTCTCAATCTTCAAAGAGACGTAAGAGCGCAAAGAGCCGAATACATACAAATTTATCTAATGACTGACTGATATCATTGCTGGTAGTAAGAGAGCACCTCGAGAAGAAGTCTCAGGTACTTATAGCAGTCATCAGCAATTTAGAAGTCATTGCGCGTTAGCACTTAGCAGATCCCTCCCAACCCACCCAAGAGGAGAGCGCAGGGAGGAGCTACAAGAGAAGGAGTTAGATAAAGGTTCAAATAATAGTGCATGATATCGAAACTGTGACATTAGAGGTATGAGTTTGTGGTCATGCACTGTCAACAAGAAGCACTGGTATTTGATATATTCACCGGCAATCGCATAGATCATGTTAAATGTCAGACTCACTTCATGGCATGCATTGTATATGGCATACATGAAATGACGCGATCAAGAAAGTGACATTCTGAGATGTGGTTAAATATATACAAGTAGTGTTTCGTGCTAAGTAAGTGTGACTAATACTAAACATGAATACCTAGACGTGTATGGCTGCCTGAACAAGGAGGAAGTCGAGGATGCATAGCTCGGGTATATGCCCTGCTAAACAAGTCTACTATATCGCCTGACAACACTCTGTCATGCTGCTTCTGGATGCAACGAGCTGCATCGTCTTCCAATATCAGAGTTAAATTGCATATAGATATTGCTATTTGTTTCTCGCTAAAGCTGATGTTGAATAATTTATTACTGCTTATTCCGTTGAACGGCTAGGCAGTCTACTGCTGCATATGCTAAAGAAAAGTGTCTTGGCAAATTTGTGATGCTCAGCTTCCTGAACAACTAACCTGGTCTGGTCTACTCAAACTCGCTGAGATTAGCGGCCATCGAGTCAGCCACAGAGGCAGTGTCCATGCAAGATTCGGCATCAGGGTGCTCCATGCGGTACATGGCCATCTTCTCTTTGTACTCGACCATCTCAGCTCTGGCCTTGTCATTGTATTGCTTCTTTGCGGCGTCGTCAAGTTCCTACATAGACACCAACGCAGTGATTTTAAAACAGAAGTCAATTTGGACATGCCTGTTCACCAATTAACCGACTTCAGCAATATGAATGTCCTCACGGTAGGGCACATTAATTGTGATTAAGACAACTTCAGTACATGATTTAGGTTGACTTTTAATAACCACATGTTCAAGGAAGGGGGTCTTACCTTCCAGCCTGAAGCACAAGCACCAAAGAGTTCCCTGGCTGAAAGTTCCGGGTTCTTCTCTGCCACGCTTTGACGCACATCGGCACTGCATCTCACCCACCATGTATTCTAACATAAGTTGATCGTCTGATACAGAGTATGTGCACATTCTGATACCAACCAGGTAGATTGACCGGTGCTCGCAAGGACGTCTCATTTGTAAGGAAAGGAAATATCGCCATATGGACTTGCGATGTAAAAAACATGACATTATGTCCCGTGGAGGGGGGTATTTTTATCCTCTGAACATTCGTCAAACATCCCCCCCAGCACAGTAAGCTTATAAAATGGCATGAGAACGCCAGGACTCACAGATAGAAATTGTAGCCGCTGCCTGGGCGCTTGGGCTGGCCAGCCTTCATCTTCCTCTTCAGTGCCTTCTCGGCCTTCTTCTGAGCTTGCTCAACCTCCCACTCTTTCTTCTTGCCCTCCAAAAGCTCCCTTTCAAGCTGCATCGCAGTATCCAGGAGTGTAGAGAGTAAGTTCTTAGAACAAATACTCCTTAGAGTGGGTATGTCACTGACACCTATCCCTTAACTGTGCTAAAGTTACCGCAGTAAGCACCAGGACAACCGGGGATACATAGAAATGAAAGTACAGAAAGCGGGACTTTGAAACGCGCGCCAGAAGCTGCAAATAGTTGTAAAGATGATCCAGTGATGCAAGTGCTACTGCAGTTTAATAAGGAAGAAGACTAAGCACCTGGGCAAGCCTTTCGAGCCTGGCCTTCTCCTTCTGTTCAACTGCCTTCACTGCAAGCACTTTCTGCACTTCTAACTCTTTCTCCGCTTTGACTGCAGCCTCCTCCTGTATTGCAGCACATGCATCTGATCAAATTAATTCTTTGCCTAAACCATGCAAACCTTGCAAAATGCCAACCTCGCAGATGGCTAAGCCCAACCCAATATATGCTCCGTCCCCTAACCTCCACTACTCCATTCAGATCTCTCAGAATATTGGAGTGCTCAAAAGGTATGATACTCAACACACATACCTGGGCCTTGCCGCTTTTGTACTCCTCCATCTCCTTCTCATACACGACCTTGTTCTGGTATGCTATCTGCTCAGACAGTTAAGAAAAAAGTCTTTTTAGAGGACTTCAGAACTATCTGTCAGGCTCAAGGAGCGTATCTGTAGAGCATGAACTTTTCTCGTCTATGAATGCTTCAAGCTTATTCACGACTTGATGTGATGAGAGTTGCTTACCTCTGTGTACTTGGCCTTTTCGGCATCTCCCATCTTGTTCCACTCATCAGCGAAGGTCTTAATGGCCTGCAAGGGGCCAATGCTCTCCTCTCAGTCGTCAGCTTCAATTTGGAAGTCAAGTGCCAAAGTTGAGAAGCAAATCCTACAACCTTTGTCAGAACTGGTACAATAAATGTCACCCTAATACCAAGATAGAGCATTGTACAGTGCACACCAAACCAGAAAGTGCACGACCTTCCTCGACTCTGTAGTGGCCTGACTTCCCTCGTATACTGAATGTGATCCCTTTGTGTCTTTTCCCGGTAGTAGATAAAAAAAACCGAGCCCAGCGATTAATATGACAGCTGGCACATTTTATCTTCGAGAGACACTAAGTTCTAGGATGGTCATTTTGCTAGTGATGATAGAGAAGGTTGCATATATGTTTCTAAGCAATGTAAGGACAAACCTCAGTGTTGCTCAACTTCTCCTCATTGTCATTCTGAGACAGCTGAGCACGGCGAGAATTGCAGTACTCGATGTAAGCACTCAGAGGCCTCTTTGGCATCTCTGGGTCTCTCGACTTCCTGCATCATTCACGACAACACTTACTGTGAGGGCACTGCCGGCATGCACTTGCACTTGTAAGCCAATACAAGCCAATACAAGCCAATGCAAACTTCAAGGATATATAGAAATCCAAACAAAATACTTAGTATGCATTTAAACACAAGGAAAGCCACCCAAACTTCCATGACAGTGGGCCATGACCGGAAAACTCTATTCTGATAGATGAGAGCACCGTTGGTGTTCAACTTACTTTGAAGACTTCTTCTTGCCTTCCTCCTGAACCTGTGGATCAATGACGTGAATAGAAGGGGTTGGTAAGTAGAGGGTAAATAAGGACTGCGTTAGACAAGCAGACATACTACTATGTACATCATGCTCACAGCAGCAGACAGCGCAAATCTTCAACTGGCCAGAGGTTCTACTCGTGGTTATGGCATCAGTTATTCCCTTTTGCCATGTTTGATTGCTCCAAAAATAAAAGCTGACTGCACATGGGATGTAGGATGGAGGAGTTGGTCACCTTTTCAAACTCCTCCCACTCCGCGAGGAGCTTGAGGGCATTTTCTGTTCGCTTGCTGTCACCAACGGCTTGCACTGCCTCCTCCATCTCCTGCTTTACTTGTACGACCTGAGTAAGGGGAAATAGAGAAAGACCTGTGTGAGCAACTGCTTAGACCACTTCTGGTAGCCATGGCTGATTCTATATGAGCTGATTCTGTTGCCCCCATTATATTACAAACCGCTCTATGCATATCAGGACCACTTGCAAATTCCTGCCATTGAGTGAAGTGGGTCAAGAAAAATCATGATTCTGGCACTGCCTCTATACCTGTCTGTACTCAAGCATAGCCTTCTCAAACTTGGTCTTCTCCTGCTGAGCCTTGGCTTCGTAGGGTTTCTTCTCCTCTTGCGTCACAGTCTTCCACATTTCCCCAAGCAATTTGCTTCTCTCTGGCAAGGACTTGATCTCCTTCACCTGCAGAAGAGGGATAAGAGATTCTCAGTCACATACTTTTTTGGCAGTGCCTCGGCAACTGCATGTGGTTATTGTTGCTACTGTCTTGAACCGCAGGACTGATCATAACCCAACTGCAGTGCATAGTAACATGAAGTCATACTAGGACAACCTTCAAGGATTGCTACAGAACTCTCGTACCTCATCATTGTCCATGGCCCACAGCTGGTACGCACTGCGAGGGTGCCTGGGTTTGTTGGCGTCTTTCTTTGCCATCCTTGTCTCTTTGACTAGAGCGGAAGACTCCATGACCTGCTCACACATTCCCAGAGGAGTACACCAATTAGCAATTTTAAAATTAGAGTTCAACTTCTATTTTGCGGGTGTATTATTCCTTTCAAAGACATGAGTATGCTGATGCCCCTTCACATGAATATCTCTACTCTACAACACGCCTGCCCCTATTCACCCTGTGCGAATCTGCGGAATGAGATATGGTAAGGGACAGACATGGCAAATGACTTACAATGCTTGGCTTAAAGCCAGAGGCTTTCTTCATTTCCTTGACTTTCTTCTCTAGTTTTGTGGTTTCCACTTCCTTCGCGATCAGAGAAGCTTCCTTCTCTTCCAGAAGGGCCTCTACGTTCTTCTTTTCTATCATCACCTTCTCAAGTTGAGCCGTTAACTCTGCCACTTCATTGGCAACGGAAGGGCTAACTTCAGATAGGACCCCCCTCTTAGTTGTCTTTTTAGTTGCCTTAGCTTCCTTCGTTGCGCCATTTGCTGCTCCAACCTTTGTGACTGCAGGAGGCATATCTGGCACACTGGCAACAACTGGTAGGTTCTCTACGTCAGACCCAGATATTTCTGGTGCGTTTCTACGCCTGGGAGCCATTGCTTTGGTATATGGAGACGGCTAAGGTGGCGAAAGATTTATGATGTAAGAACGTACGTTCTCCAAGTTCAGGAGAGAGATAGCAATAGGTTGCTAGAGAGGATGACTGATTGGCAGCAATGCTTTCTGCACTGTGCTAGGTTACGATACAGTTATGAAGCAACGTCGGGGACTGCGTGTAAAATAAGCGAAAGTGACGCTGCGAGCAACCTGCTATGACCTTCAACGGGCCTCGGAGGTCTCGACTCGTTCAAATTCCTTTGATCAAAATATTCAAGGTGCAGCAAGCCATAACGGCTCTAAAAGGTCTGCAGCGGCCAGCGTCTGGCCCGGCCTAGAAGACTGCCTGTCCCAGCCTGTCCAGCCTCAACGGTGCTCATGAAGTGGTGCTCCCTTTATGGTATGCAACATACGCGCACAGGATGCCACCATCCTCGACAATCCCGGAATCCGGACCATAGCAAAAATCCGGACTATCCGGAGGAATCCAGAGCGCTCTGAAGTAGCAGACTGGTAGCAGAAGAAGTTCGAGGTCCGAAGTCCGGAGTACGGACATTGGTCCAGACCTCAAAAAAGTGCAATTTGATATGTGAAAAAAACGATGGACTACAAGGAAGTGAGCATACTTGACTACTTTCCAAATAAACAAGTATGGAAAAAGTTCAAATACCTCGCCTTGGCGTCATGCATAGTGGTATATATATACGATACATATAAATAACCGGTCAAACAACACTTGTATGAGAAAAAGCTCTGTGCAATCTTCTTGTGTCATCCATTGTATCAGTGCCCTCATCAAGTATTAAAGCTGTAGCCATTCAGGTCAAAATATTGTTGCAGCAGCTCCATGCATTTTGGCAATCATTGAGACTTGACCCTTCAACAATGACGAGGCCGGATAATACCACATTTGTTGTACAACTGTGCAATAACATAGAAAAATAATGCTCAAATAAGTTGAAAATGTGTTACCTACACCTATAGGCCAACCTGGAACTCTTAGAAGCATTCTAGCTAGGCTTGGTTTAAGCACATCACACATTATCTCAGACAAAGACTGTTGAACTAGACCGAGCACGTGCACATTTTTGGCAAGCAAGAAACGGAACGGGAAGCTAAAACGAGTGGCTGCACTTTGCATACACAAAGTTATTGGCTGTACATAGCACACTCCAAACCACGAGGGACGAGGATATCTAACTTAGTGCTTCAAGGCAAACAGAGGAGTACATTTTTTTTATTGCATATTTGCGAGGCGATGCCTGGCAAATACAGGCAAGTCAGTTGTCATACATCGAGGACAACTAGCTGCAGAATTCCTAGTTAAGCACGACCAACAAACACGACTGAACATTAGTGGAATGTGCGAAAAATGCTAAACTAATTCTGACAATGACCTGCGTATAAGGAACGAGTTTCAAAGGCCTCACGTCTGTCTTAACCATAAAAACAAGGGACCGCAAGACTGCTTCAGGGATGGAGCTAGACCTTGAGCGCATGGGAGAGAGCTAATCTTTTTGCCGGATCACAATTTAAGCTCCTATGACAAACCTTCACCGCACCATGTGCAATCATACCCTGCCAAAGCACAACAATGTGAAAACAACAACGGTTCAGCTAAAGCTTGTGGTCTCACGAGAAGGGAGGCAACATAAATTTCGACACCAGAGACCTTCGCCTGCTTGCCTGCTTGCCTGCTTCACAAATGTAATGAAAATGGTAGTCACACCAACGGCAATCCCCAAAATTTGCCTCGACATGCTGAAATTGGTCAACGACGCCTGACTCGCCCTGATACGCCCAAGCAGGGACTAGCACTTGATCACATAGATACACCTTCACTAGCATATTCAATGGAATCAGAGCCAGTTTTTTTTTTTTTTGGGGGGGGG
>WELA01002318.1:76605-87286 GCA_009602735.1 Mesotaenium endlicherianum
GGAGGGAGAAGGGGGAGGGAGGGAGGGAGCGAGAGAAGGGTTGGGGGAGAGAAATGCTTTTCGTCTAGGAGCATTGACGTTAAATGCATTGAATGGGAGGTGAGGGTCTGGGTTGAAGCAGTGGCTCCGGAGAGAGGCTGGTGCAAAGTGACAACACTCCTCAAAGAGGGAAGAGAGAGACACACACATACGCACTCAGGAGGGAGTCGTACCCAAAAGGCTGTCGGCACATAACTGAAAGTACAGCAAGCGAGGAAATAAGGGGGGTTCTATTTTGCATGCTATATCTTCCTGCACCCCCGCACCCCCCGCCCCAGGGGCCCAGGGGTCAGGCCGCGGGAGGAAAGGGGATGGGAAAGATGAAAGATCTGAAGGGACCATGCGCCATCGACGTCGCTCTTGTCTTGAGAGCGCATGCTGTGCAGCAGAGCACGCACATACATTTACGCGCACCCACGCACGCACGCTTGTTCACACGCATGCACGCGCGCACACACACACGTACACACACACGCGCGCGCGCGCGCAAGCGCAGGCACACACACGCGCACGCACGCAGTGAGAGCCAAGCAAGCGAGACGGAAGAGAGCGAGAAAAAGAGACGGGAAGGGAGACGAAGAGCGGGCGGGCGGGCACACGGCACACGCACCTGGAAGCCGTTCTGGTGCGCCACGTCCTTGTTGTTGATGGCGTAGTACGCCGCGGGCTCCATGGAGCGCAGCACCGCCGCCTCCTCGCCCGCGCGCGCATCGCCTGACGGCTGGACGCGCGCGTCCACGCCGCCCGCCGAGTGCGAAAGAAACTGGCAGCCCACGTCGCAGTCTGCCCACAGCCTCTCCTCCGAGTCTGCCACGCGGATGGGGCTCGTGCGGAAGTCGCGCAGGTACTGCACGGCGTCCCTGGCCTCCAGAAAGGCGCCACATGTCTCGCCCTCGGCGGGCCGGCCGGCGGGGACCTTCCATATGGAGCTGTCGTTCGCCCCCGGCAGCTCGTCCGCGTGCCACCTGTCCAGGACGCTCATGTCCATGCCCACCTCCTCCTGCTTGCTCGCCTCGCCGCCTTCTCCCCCTCGCAAACCCTCCCCAGCCCCCCCCCCTCCAGACCCAACCCCAACCCCAGCCCCAGACCCAGCAACGGCACCCTCGGCTCTCTTATCCGGGTCAACCACACCCTCACCCTGTCTGGGCTCCACGGCACCTTCAGCCCTTTCAGCGCGTTCCGCCCTTCCTGCACTTTCGACACTTTCGGCGGTAATAGCTCCAGAGCCCAGCTCCAGGTGCTCCAGGTCCTGCTCCCTCTCGCCAGCCTCGACCAGCGGGCGCTCCGTCAGCACGTCCGCCGTGTCCCCGACGACCTCCTCGACAGCTGTCTTCGCCACAGCGCTCTCCTGCCCCAGCCGCCACTGCTCGTCGGCCATCAGCCCGGCGCGCAGGGGCTTGCCAAGTGGCAGAGGGTCCTCCTCCAGCGCCGCCCGCTCCGGCTTCTCCTCCTGCCCAGTTGCGCTCGCGTTCGCGTCAGCGTCAACGTCAGCGTCAGCCGCACCCTTCTTCACGTCAGCCGCAGCGTCCTCTGCAGACTCGCCCTCGGCCTCGGTCTCAGGCTCAGGCTCAGGCTCAGGATCAGCATCAGCATCGGCCTGCACTTGAGCCTCAGCCTTGGCTGAGAGCTTCTGAGGGTTTGCAATAAGCCCTGCAGCAGCGGCTTCTGCAGACTCGCCCTTCCCTTCTCGGCCTCCACCTCCGCCGTCCCTGCCTTCCCCGCTGCCTGCCTGTGCCTGGGCGGGCGGCTTTTCGTCAGGTCCCTTCTTGTCAGAGAGAGATGCTGCATCGGACACCCTCCTGGAGAACATGCTGCTGAGGTCATAGCCAGCCTGTCCGCTTCTCTCTGCATCAGGGAGCTTCGCGCTGCTGAGCTTCACGGGAGCCTGCCGACTGTGAAGCACATAGACGGCCTGCAGCAGGATGCACACGAGCAGCAAGCGACCCCACATGTACCTGTTCCTATACAAGAAATTGCCCCTGACCTTGGCGACGGGATCGTTCCTGCGGTACGACTGCATTAGAACGGTGAACCGTAATCGGATAGACGTAGATGTTCCTGGTCCTCAGAATTCGCTCATTTCCATCTTGTGACTGATGCTGCACATGTCACGCCAACTCCTCACACATTTTTTTCCGGCATGAAGGCTGCTTTAAGCGAAACGAAAGAACGTGCTCCTGCACAGTCACACATTAAGAGCTTCTTAACGATGTGAATTCACCCCAGCAACCCTGGTATGAATATGAAATCCCGATAATGGGTAGTCTCTGCTTGACCCCGTATTGCCACTGTCGCCCTCCTCGGCGGGTCCTTCTGTACTCCGACCTCGACCTCTCGTCTGAGATGCTCACATTCTGAGCTAGCAATTCGCACCTGCACTGTGAAGGTTAGAGAAGGCTGGTGAAGCGGAGTGAAAAGGCTGGTGAAAGCATTCGTTCAATGCTGCAGATTTTTCTCCATTAGGCAGGGAGTTGTGTCGGAGCATGGCGTTCGGATGCTCTCGGAGAGACCTTCGGAGCATTTCGAACATGGGGGGAGTGAGACCTCGGCTTTGAGTATATATATTTCAAACTGATAAATCCTTGAAATAAGGAAAACAATTATATCTTGAGAAAAAACCTTAACTAAATGAAATCCCGGAACATTTAAGCCGCCATTTCATAAGAAAAAGTCAAACGATAATAACACCACCGAAAATGAGGCAGGTCTATTACCCTCTGATTTCGAAGCATGTTTAACTTTTCGAGGGTCCTATTGTTCACACGTGGATGACAGATCTGTAGCACGAACAACCGCGCTACAGCCCTCTGAAGCACTCTGAAGTCTGATACAGGTCTGATATATGACCTGCTAGCACCTGCTATGGCCCATCACAGTGACACACGCCGCAATGCGCGTCACCTAGCGTCAGCAACAAGGGCAATCGGACGTAACATTTGTTTCTCCCCATTTAGGGCCGGTTTACAGTGGCCAAAAATGACCGCTTCTTATTCTATTCGACAGTACTCTGTAAAAAAGCAACAGACCCCAAATGGTCAAAAATGGAGTTGACGTTCTTTTTCCCATTCTATTTAAAATGGCATAGTGGCGTTGCATTTTATCTGGCAGTCACGAGGCACGCATGCATGTTAAGTGACGATTATTAAATTGTTTGAGAGCTGCAAGGCAAGGACGGCATGCAAACCAAGCGCTATGACTAAGAGCTGGCATTCTCGAGAAAGGATGATGCGTGGTGCCTGAGAAAGGCACGAGACCTGCCAGAAGCCGCCTCATTCTTGCCCTCGCATCCTTGCCAAGAAGCAGAAGGAGCGCAGGCGCAGAAGGAGAGGAGAAGAAGAATTCCCGAGGCCACAGGAGAGCCGAGAAGCCACGCTTGTAAGGTCATAGGTTTATAAAGTGCATTTTTGAGTTTCATGAAAGTATGTTTATAGTAGTGTAGAGTTTGTTTTTGTGATCATTTTGATATAAAATTCATCGAATTTGGTCAAGTATTGAGAGAGTTATGGATTTTCGAAGTTTGATTAGTTTTGAGGTCGGTTGACGACTGTCCTTAATTCGAGGTGAGCGCAACCGTCGGATTGACCAACAGCGTCGAGCGATCTGGCCCGTTAGAATGAACTCGAACCTTCACGTAAGTTCGGCTGACGCAGAGTGCCGACTAGGTCGATTTACCTAGAAGTTTCGGTTTAGCCTAGCGCGTCTAAGATAGAATATTCTAGTAATGTCGATGCATGTATGTGGACGTCAATTCGGCCCGACACGTCAGATGAGACTGATCTGGCTTACTCACGAATATTCTGGAAGGGATGATTTGACGAACACTTGGGAAAATCCGTAGCTTCCTCCTAGGGAGAAGCACTTAGGCAGAAAATTATAAATAGGCATAATTTCTTTGTTTCTTATCATTTTTTCACTTCTGTAATTTCTACGGGTTTGTAATGACAAAGCCTTCCATTCTACATCAATTGTGAGCAGTTTCTTACTAGTCAAAATGTCAAGTAATATTTCCTAAGCCTTGTTAGTGATATGCCGCTGCACTCTCTAGTTTGATTGCAACTAGTTCCTTCCCTCGTGAGTTACTACGCTTCCACTAGGGCACTCTGCCCCTAAAGGATGGAACTCAGGAGTTCTCAAGAAGGGATCTCGCTGGTAGAAGGTAGAGAGCTTGCAGGATAGAATCTGCTAGGAGTCTAGCACACATTCAGACTAAACACCACAAGCGTGCGAAAGGCACATAAAATGGTGAGTGCTGTGTTAGTTTCCAAGTTCTAATAGTTGAACGCTTATAAGTAAGTCGATTTATTCCAAGAAATCTTAAGGCGTGTGAGGATTCAATTCCAAAATTGCCACATTGCATTGCTCTTTCACATAGTTTATTTGATTTTCTTAACAGATTCACGTGTAAAGAAATGAGCAATCTTACTAATGCGATCCAAATCACGTCATTTGGTTGCTGGTTTTGTAGATATTCGCATTTTGATGAAAGATACCTTTTGGCCCTTAGCGTGACCTGTCGCGACCATTCGTCGCCCCACGGCCCTGCCAAAGCTAGGTCCCACCTTGGCATGTTTGTAATACCTTGCAACTTCCATCTCTCTATACATTTGATCCACCAACCTACGGCCCTTAAGAGCACTCGAACTATAGGTTACGATAGTAATACTTCCCCAAATTAGCTCAAATATCATGAGAATGTCATAAATAGTTGTTAGAAGCTTCCTCTCTTACAGGTTCACAACTGAATTTATATATAGCACGCATCGGTCAAGTTAAGATTTTGCCAACCATAGCATTTGGTATAATCTTGCATCTTATTTGTGATTCTTGAGCATTTGCTAGCCTTTTAAGACTTGCACCTTTGACTTGTGTGAGTGTGGGAGTGGATATGTGCAATGCACCGCAGGCATAACTTAGTAAAGAAGCTCCCAAAGATGCCTCTAGCCTTGATCATAAAAAATCCTTATGGCAAGTTGTAAAGTTATAGATAAAGGAAACACCCTGATCTCTTTTATGCTGTGAGGATCACGAGGGAGTTATGTGAAGAGTAATCCACCTTCTAATCAGGCCGGTTTCCAATCCCTTGAAGACCTATCTTGTGGTGAGCAAAGTTACAAGCTTACAAGCTTACCAGTCTTGCAAAGATCACTTTCTACATTACCCTTAATGTGTCATGAAGTAACAAGCATGTATGTTGTCCTCTATTGTGCTTCTGCTACAAGTGGTGCAGATTGTCAAGCTGTCGAAGTCATAAAAAGGAGAGGAACACCACATGAACTTTTGAATAAAGGAGAACAATGTCCTCCACTTCTTTTTTTAGAGGACATCTCAACCACGCAAGTGAGACCAAACGGACTCCAACCCAACATGAAATGAATGCATGATGTGACAAGATATAGACTTAAAAAACCTCAGAACAATTATAGGTGGATTGCTAAAAGTTGCTTTGTTACTATCACTTCCACGGCAAATTGAAAACCTAAGCTTGACTCAATCTTTCAATTGTCGTTGAAAACAACCTCATAACTGTCTAACTCAGAGTCAAAGGCCCCTAGGCAAAGTTGCAGCGCCTCTACGAGTGGAGGGTGATGCCCTTCGGGTTGAAGAACGCCCCAACCACCTTCCACCGAGTCATGGATAAGGAGTTGGCAAGGCTTTCTTTTGCCCAGCGTTATATCGACGACGTGCTTGTCTGTAGTGAGGTACGTTTGAAGAGCACGTGACGCACATCACTACAGTTCTGGACCGCTTGGAGGCCGTTGGGCTCAAGTGCCATCCAAGCAAGTGCACCTTTGGGACCCGAGAGGTGGAGTACCTCAGGCATCTCCTCTCCTCCAGTGGCTTGGCCCCGCAGCTGGCCAAGATCTCGGCCATCACAGGCTTCCCGCCGCCGACCGACATCTCGCAGCTGAGGGCCTTCCTTGGGATTGCTAACTACTACCTACGTTTTGTGCCTGGCTTCAGCGAGCTTGCTAAGCCACTGTGTACACAAGGTTAGCACATACTTGGACTCATACATGGAAGTACCATCTATAAAATTGGTTCTTACATCATGCTTAAAAAAATCTAGACTCCACCTTTCTATACAACAACAAGATGACAAGAAGCTCACAATACCTAGTTTGGGAGATAATTTCAATGATGTTGTGCTATATGATTCACCATAATGGGTAGAAGCTTAATTGCACACTGGCTTATACACAATTAAGTTTAATCACGGTCTTGAAGTGCGTCGTTTGAGAACCACTGAGCGTTGAGAAGTGTTTGACCAGACCTTTGCCATCCACTTTAGAAGTATGTGTGAGATCAAGATTTATGCTGCAGTACTTGAACACCCAGCACCACACCAATTCACCTCTCAACGCAACCAACCTCCTTATGCATATGCAACATCACAGCAGGTAAATAACAAGCCTCAGAACAGGCAAGCCAGCATCAATTGATAAACTTGGGCCATAAAAAAGATCCACATGCATTACACTGCAAATAAGGGAAAGTTAGCCATGACATTTCTTATCACATATTTCCACATGTATCATACAGCAAGTCCTTGGCCCTTGTTGAAGGTGCCCCCGTGAGGGTACACGCACCCCCCCAGTCCACCTTTCAACTTGCTCGTCCCACGTTAGGAAGAAGAAAGCTACCCCACGACCTCTTCCATCCAAATTTTAGTCTGCATCAAAACACCCCCCCTTGCCACTACAAGCACTACAGCCCAACTCCACCTCAACTTCTACTTCAGAGGAATGAAACGGGATGAGTGGGTGGCACCAATACCGGGGCGACCGTGCTTGACGGGCTTGTACGATAACGAGAACTCTGCCAAGTAGTGTCCAATCATCTCAGGCTGCATCCACGAAACAGAAGACTTGCAAAAACATGAGTCCCTCATCCCTCTTCTCACTATCTCTCCAACACCCAATTTCAGCATCTGAGCTGCACGATTGTAACCGACACCCACCGCAGACATTTGGACAGGTGACAACACATGCACCAAGACCAGCATGAGACATTTATGAATGGAAGTGAAGCATTGATGAAGTCAAAAAACACTTTAACATAATCTTCTCCCAGTAGAACCTACTAGAAGGCAGTCTACAACGTCTAACGCCCCTCCCCACCTTCTCTCACCCAGGTACACCTAGAAGCATCCATTATTAGTAAAAGAATACATGTAAAGAGCACTTCATGAACCCTACCTCCTCGTCAGAGGCGACTAGATGGCAGCCATCTAAAGGAAGAGGACCAGTAAACCCCAGGCCAGCAAAATACCTTGATTTCAATCTGGTTGAAGACACGGCCGTTGTACACGCCAATGACGGATCCAATCATCTCAGGGACAATGATCATGTTGCGCAGATGGGTGCGCACTGGCTCCGGCTTCTCCCCAGCAGGTGCCTCCCGCTTCTGCTTGGATCAATCCACAACCAGTGCAGCAGTTATGAACATCACCCCCATCCCTTTCTTACTCGTTGTCACACTCAGGGGGGTATCGTGCCATACGCAAAGTTTTGCCAGCATAAGTTGCTTCAACTGCATCCCTTTGACATATCCACCAACCGATCAAGGCCGAAGGACGTCTCTTTGGGGCTCTCCTCAGCACCCTCAATGGAGCAGCAAAAGGGTCCAGCTACATCACTGAACACGGTTCTAGCCATGCATTTCACTACAGGTGAAAGGGTTTATCAATGTAACCAACTGACAAAGTTCACACCTCATCCTTCAAAACTTGCGCTCCCTTCGCTCCAACAAAACTTATCAATTAAACTCTTCCCCTGTTTCAATCTATTGTTAACCCTTGAACAACTACATCCTTACGCGTCTAACATACAAACAAGAAAGCCTATAGGTTTCTCTCAAAATAGATGTCCAGACCCCCCATCGGCGCAATCACACACAGTACTGATTGAAATGTATAGACGGACAGAGAAATTTGTCTGGAACCTATTAAAAGATGTCTATCACCAGTAAAAGAGTCAAGTAGTGACTAAAAACATCAGCACGCAACAGGATAGATAGGTGACACTTACTGCCTTGCGCAGCTTCTTCATCAGAGCCAAAGGCTTCCTCTTCAGACCACGCTGGAACCTGTACGCAATACACCAAAAAACGCAAATGCGACTCTTACATTCGATGTTTCTAATTCGTAAGATCATATAATCTAAAACCCCTTCAATGTAAAACCCTTGTATGTAATATCTACCATAGGCTGGAGACAACAGACCATGACTTCCCTATCCAGCCCCAACCATGAAACTAACCCTGTCCTGTCACGTATCATGACAGGGCAATCCTTTTTACCCATCTACAACGTCCTACTGACATACCCCCACATCGTTTATAATCTTCTGAAAGACCTACAGCCAAGGCTTTGTCACCTTCATTTACTTGTCCAAGGTCACGGGCATACAGACCAAGTATAAAAAATCCATCCTCTTGTCCAGACTGCTGTTCAACTTCTAGCCGGCAATACGCTTTGACAGGAGCGTCCCAAAGGATCCCTCGCGTTTGGTACTCCTTCCATCCATACACTCGCTCAAAGAGGAATAATTACTCAGTATCACATGTACATAGTATGTGCCACTGCAGTGGGGTGAATAGTCTGAAAGATGCTGAAGGGGATCGTTTCAACGATTTTCTGTGGGCAATAGTAATTGGCCAGTACAAAAGAGCCGGCTTGCGCTGAAACCCATCTGCATGAAACCACAGCAGGCCACAAAGACTAAGCATACCTTCTGCGAGCACGAGCATGGAAGAGGTTGACGAGTTCCTCGTTGTTCATGTCAAGGAGAGCATCAAGATCGACCCCCCGGAAGGTAAACTTCCTGAAGGTTCTCTTCTTGGGCTGCTCCACAGCAACATCTGGCTCGTTGTCTGCCTGCAAGTTCATGCCTTTGTATCACTATCATCAAATGCGACAATTAAGATGCATAAAGCTAAATAGCAGTCATTTCGCAGCGGAGAAAGATCCCTTACGAAGACATAAGTTTGACATGAAAACGCCACTGCAGTGAAAGCTTCTCGGACCAAGAAGTAAACGACTGTTACACGATTCACGACTCATTTTTAATGCCTTAAATATATCTTCATTGTAAACAGAATATATCACAACAATGTCACGTTTGATTGTTTAGGAATGCTCACCATGGCGCCCAGCGAGTAAGTGAGAGGTAGAAGAAACGCTAAGCGAGAAGAGAACGTTTCCCGCACAGAGCAGCCTTTTGGAGAGAGAAGTGTTCGAGAAACCCTAACGGAAGACTGTCTCAAACAAGGTGTACGGTCACGCAGACGCTACCGTCGGATGTATATATCGATTCGTACTTGTACATGCATAGTGGTAAGGTCAGTTCAAGTATTGATGAAACATGAAGCAATTGCCGTCAACTGAGCTGTTTTTGTCGTCCTACGAACCGCTCAGACACTAAAAGTTGACGGTGGGGTCGTCTTTACAGATGTCCTTGAAATTGTTTTCAAGACGTTTACACTACCCAAATTGCATACGTATAAAAATTTGAAGTTTTTTTGGGTCTGGAAACCCACCAGAATAGCAACAGCATGTTGAAGTGCTCAGATATCCTCTACGAAGAGTAAACCTGTTTTTTTCGCCAGATAATTCGAATGCTTGAACTTCACGTTCTAGGGTAACATCTACTTCGTCGTTCCGCTTGCTTTTCCGGAACACGTAAATTGCGTAAAACTCCGTCTCAAGCTAAAGAACTCCGTCGATGATCCAAACTTTTCCCAATCGTCGTGTGAACGCTATCTTTCACGATATCATTCGTCGCACATGCTCTTCGAATCCACAGCCGTGGCTGGGGCGCTGCTTAATTGATCGAAAGAGAATTCAAGGTCAGTCCAAGGGGCTTGTTCACAAAGGCGGATAGCATTAATCTTTTGAAGAAAGCTCCTCGACATAAAGCTGTGCTTTAGTGCTCCTACATTAGTTGGTAGCAATCATTGAGGCCACCATTGGGAATTTAGGACGGGGAAAGTAGTACATGTTAGGGGTTAGACGTGGTTTTCGGGCTTTGCTGCAGTCTGTAGCCTGCTGGGAGTCTGAGCTGGTGCAGGGGGGGAAAGAGGGGCTTAACAAAAGTCCAGAAGGGATACACAGAGCCGCTTTGAGAATGTACGGGCGTGGAGGGTAAGTCCGGTTGATTCAGCCCTGGTCGGGGCGGGCTTTTGTTCTTATTGCGTGTACCAGTGAAGGTAGTAAGCATTTACGATGCTGAGAGATGAGGCTCCTACTTTCTGGAATTCTTACAGTGAGGATCGATTGCTTCCCGTAGTTTGTTCAGTGACACTGGTCACAATATATTTCGGGAGTTATCCAAGGCGATGTGCTTGCAGTTGATATCAGGGGATTGGCAACATGTCCACAATTAAGACGGGATGTGAGAGCTTGACTAGGATCAGCTCGGCGAGGGAACCTTAGTATCACAACTACGAGAAGGTCTAGCCAGTAGTTCTCCCTAAGATGCCGTGTGCTGTGAGAATTTACTTTCTGTGAGCGTAAGGTGATGATCTCTGAGCCAGACCGTGCTCATCAATGTGAGGAGCCGGTAGTTTTTGGAGCCGTATATTGACGACTGTGGGAACGGGGCTTGGGAATGTGCTGGGGGGGCTTCCGGGGGGTCCTGGGGGG
>WELA01002318.1:88862-102347 GCA_009602735.1 Mesotaenium endlicherianum
CTCCTCCCCCATCTCTATTTCCTTCCCATTTTCTCCACTTTTTGCTTCCCCCCTCCAGCGCTGTGGCACATGCAAATGGTGTGCGTGATGACTTACCCGTGTGCTTGATGTTCTAAGCTCTGTGTGCGCGTGTGCATTCTAAGAGACACTTTGAGATACTCTGAGAGACACTCGGAGGCACTCTGAGAGACACTCGGAGGCACTCTGAGAGACACTCTGAGACACTGAGCGACACTCTGAGAGACACTCGAAAACACTCCTTGAGACACAATGTCCAGAGCACCGCCCCCCAGGGCTGTCACCCTCTTGCCCGTGTGAACCATCTGAGGCGGCGCCTAAGCACCTCAATGCCCGCCCTAGCTGTCGCTCGCGTTGCTCTTGCGTGTGTGAGCAATACCGGGAGCGGCGACGCCTGAGCACCACAATCTGCACGCCGCGTGCGTGCTTCTTTCCCGCGTGCGCAGAGGAACCGCCAGAACATGGGGCGGCGCTACGTGGAGGTGTTCCGAGCCAAGAAGGGGGACTACTACAACTCGATCGCGCTCGAAGTTGCCCAAGAGGGGGGCCCTCTGATGGCAGGAGGGGGCGGCGGCGGGCCCATGCACCACGCGCACTCCCCGCCGGAGCAGCTAAGGTCCTCGGGGCCGCCCCCGCAGGGCCGCTTGCCACCTGGCGAAGGCGACCTGGTGGAGCACACCGGCGTCCTCAAGATGAGAGGCCTGCCGTTCTCCGCCACGAAGCAGGTGTGCGATTCTGCCGGGGCGTGGAGGGACTTTGAAAGGCCTCCAAAAGACTTTATGGGACGCATGTATATGTAGTCTCTCGTTGGCTGGAATATGTGCCTGTTGTTGACCTCCTGTTCTTAAACTTGTCACGTCTTTGCCATCTGGCGTGGGGCGTGTGAGGGGTTGTCTGGGTTTGTTGGGGGGGGNGGGGATTGGGATCGCAGGACGTGATGGAGTTTTTTGAGGGCTTCGAGCTCAACGAGAACAGCATACACATCGTGACAAACAACGAGGGCCGCAACTCGGGCGAGGCGTTTGTCGAGTTTGTCACCCCCGACGACGCCCGGGCCGCCATGTCCAAGGACCGCTGCAAGATCGGGCCGCGCTACGTGGAGCTCTTCCCTTCCTCCCGCGAAGAGGCCACTCGAGCTGCAACGAGGATGAAGTAGGGTTTGCATGCCTAGGCCCTAGGTGTAGGCCCTAGGTGTAGGCTCCAAGGCCCCTCCAAGGCAGGTACTTCGTTTTGTTTCACGTTGTTGAGGATAAGGACGTTCTGTTGAAGATAAGGATGCTCTAGTAGACTCGATGTAGGCTAGCATCCCGGCGTACCGTTCTCTCTCTCTCGCTGTGCAATGCAGCTATCTGACGGTGGTTATGGGCTTACAAACCTTAGTCGCTCTGCTCTGCCACAGTCTGCCGTCAGTGAGCAGGCAAGCCAGGCAACAGCCAGAAGATGTTGTGCACGAGGTGGTGTAGGTTCTCACAGCCCTGTGAACAATGCATGTATGGTATATGTATCGCTCAAATTAAATGAGATTTTTTTTCTTACATGTGTGGGGACTATCTGAGATGTGTCCACTGCTACGGCTTCGCATGCAGTCTGCGGCCTGAGCTCTTTCCTGTGTCATTCATGCTCACCAGTTCTTGCTGAGGTTATTACATAGAATACATAATTTCAACTGTATATTTCCGGAATCCATGAGTAATCAGTACCCATTGAATCAGCCAAGACTTCTGAAGGTTGCCATTAAACATCTATGAGAAATGCACATCAGTTGAGCACATAGCCCAAACTCGTAATTTGCACACTGTATCTAGTAGCAGGCTGGGCAGAAAAGCGTAGGACTCGTCCTTGCTGGCACGTTGCGTTCAGACATCACAATCAAGTGACACCTCGAGTACAAGCTGCAGCATCCACATGCTTCAGCAGCAGTGGCACACTCAAGACCTACTGCCCTTTGACTCCCCCTCACTCCCTCCTCAGGCTATCAAGTATGCCACCAGATGCTAACTATAGATATCGATGGAGCCAGAACTGGTAGTCCAGTAGTCTAACAAAGGCGAACTGACTCGGTTTTGTTTACAGTTGATAAACAATAATCAATAGGTACCTAGACACTAGCACCAGCCTTAAGGGGTGTGGCCACGGCTACAACTGGAACAACTTGCCTGCCACCAGCACACCCGTCTCTTGGTAGGATAAGCCAAGGCACCTCCGGCAGGGGTTGCATCGACATGCGTCTCCTCATACTGCCTTAGTGCGTGGCCTACGTTTTGAGATTCCAAGAGCTTTCTTGGGCTGACAGGTCACAAGCGTTCCAACAGAGTGAAATAAAGACATGCCATTGCAGAGGGAGGCGTGTCAATGTCGGCAATTGCCACCACCACCCCGGCCGGCTGACTGCCAGCTGTACAACGCACACCACCACCATCATCTCGTATAGGAGGAGCACCATCACGAGCGAAGAAGCATGCTCTGGTGTACTCAGATGCCTTGTCAAGAAGGAAGGAAGGAAAGCCTGGCTGCTTGCGAGGAGTGGCAGTAGCCCTAGGTGCGGTGCCCCAAGCTCTGCAAGGACGGACAGAAGACAGGGAGGCAGGCCCGGCAGCCCTTTCCGACAAGCGGCCCGACAAATTGGCCAGCCCGGCCGAGCAACCGAGCCCCACCTTAAATGCATAAGGAGCCAAAAAGCACCGGGCAGGCTCAGTTTGGCTTATCAGAAAAGAGGCGGGAGGGATGAGTCACTCGGGGCCTGCTTGGAGTGGGGTGACAGCGGCGGCAGTGGCCTCCGCCGGGGCAACAGATGCGGGGGCCGCCACAAAGGACGCGGGCGGCGCTGCTGTTCCTGCTCCTGCTGCCTCTCCTGCTCCTTCTCCTGCTGCTGTTGCTGCTGCTGCGGCGGCTGAAGAGCCAAAGATGACGCTGTGGTGCTCGATGCAGGCGAGCACAGCCTCCACAATGTTCTTCTGCTCGCGGCTCGGCTCCGTCTCCAGAGGGATCTCTGCAGGCGTGTCCGATGCGGCCGACGCGCTCCGCGAAAATCCATCTGCCCCCCCCCCTCCGCCCCGACACGCCGATCGCAACAGGATTAAGAGGAAGCAACGTGCCGGACAAGATCGGCACCGCGCGTGAAACCGGCAAGCGAGGGGGGGACAGACTGGTCAGCAAAGGCGATCCGATTGGGCGAGTGGCCGCACACAAGCAGGGAGGGCAGGAAGGAAAGTCGACGGCGTCCTGCAAAATTTGTGCTGGCACGTCCTACAGTCGGCTGGATGGGTTGCACTGGATCGCTTTCTGAGCTGCTTGTTTGGAGCAGCCAAGTGGCACGATAGAAGTTGGGGTGGCGTTGCCATAGAATGGCTTGGCTCCTCCAGCCAGAAGCCCGCTTAGATGATGATGATGATGATGATGATGATGATGATGATGATGATGTTGAGAATAACAAGGAGCAGGAGCAGGAGGAAGCGTGAGCCACGCTCTAAAACCCGCCCATCGCGGTGAGGCAGCAAACTGGCGCAGAACAGTTACTACACACACAGTAATGTGCGCGCGCGCATGTGTGTGTGTGTGTGTGTGCGTGTGCGTGTGTGTGTGTGCGTGCGTGCGCGCGGGGGTTTGCGCGCGCGTGTGCGCGCTTGTGTGGAGGCACAGATTGATCAGCAAGGTGGAGGGAACATAAGTGTGCTGGCATGATCAGCACCAGCACCAGCACCAGCACCAGCAGGAGGAGGGGAAAGATGTAGCTGAGAAAGACAGGTGGCTTATACCCCGCTCTTATTTGAAACGACGCGCAAGGGGGCCTGTATCGTCCTTGGCTGCAATTTCAGAATGCGAATGGCTGAAGCGAAACATAGGCATTTATGAAATAAGACTGTGGAACGAATATTATGCACCGGTATCACAAGCGCTCTTGCAAACGGCGACTTATACAACGGATCCTCACGAGTGATAGGACCACGGGGTGATGACTCCCTCTGGAATTTGGGCGCAATCTGTGACACTTTTTCGTTTGCACCAAAGATCAAGTTTTAGTTCAGCTAGCCCTGGGGGTTGCGCAGAAAATCAATGGAACGGGAACCTTTGGGCACGACTTGCAATTCTTGCGAGAACAATCAAAGATCTTGAAAAGCCGCAGCCAGTTAGCACCCTCTGGGATAGGACAAGCACAGGGAGAGAAACTCACTGGCAGCAGGGCCGCTGGCAAGTTCCTCGGAAGCCGGCAGAGACGACGCCGGCTCAGCCCCAACAGGGCCCAAGGTAGCAGCTACGTCCTCGGGGGTGGGGACAGGTGGCAGCCCATCGGCGGCCTCAGTGCCCGATGCAACAGGTGGTGCACTCGGCTGCATCATGGGCGACTCCGAGCCGGGCCCGTTGGGCGTCTCGGTGGGCGAGGAGGGCCGGTGCTTGGGCGTGCCGGTGGCCGACGAGGGGCTGCCCTTGGGCCACAGCAGCAGTGGGGCGCATTCGACCGCCAGGCTGTGGGCGTCCATCTGTAAGCAAGCGCTCGCAGTTGGGTCACAGGCCCCGTTTGGACCCACGGAAGAGCGGGCGTGTCATGGAAAAGCATTCCTCAGTGGAAAAGCTTGCAGCCTGTGCGCCTGAGCGCGTTTGCGTTTGTGCCTCAATGTATGTGTGCATGTGTGTGTGTATGTGTGTGCGTGCGCATACGCGTGCACTCTCGTGCTTGAGGAGGACCAGAGAGGACCAGGGACACGAAGGAGTCAGCAACCCTGCACTGGCCACGATGAGATTGGAAATTCCACCTCGCTAGGAGTCGAAGAGGATGGGTACCTCCTACTTCAGCTTGCAAACAGCCTCGCCCCTCCAGCAACCCCGACAGCAGGAAGACCGTGCATAAAAGACCTGGGAGCAGAAGGGGGGAGCAGCAAAGGAGGTTCTCTCTTCTAGCTGACTTGGGGGGCACGGGGGGAGGACTGACTGCTGAAGGAGAGGGCAATCCAGTGTGCTCACGCTGGTCTAGAAGAGAACACCAAGCTATGAAGAATACAGGACTCTCAAGAGGCTTACAGTCCCCCCCCTCAACCAAGACTCCAAAGGGAAGGGCACAGAATGCAGCAGGCACCAGCACGTGTGTTCATGCTGGATCAAGATCATAGAGGAAATGAGATGGCAGCGGGTCTGGAAGGAGGAAGATGGGCGTCAGCAAGTGAAGCACCAAATCAGGCACCGGCTCGCAGTGCACAGGACGAGGACCGAGGGAGGACGTGACAGCTCAGCGGGTCCAGCAGGCAGGCAGGCAGGAGGAGGACGGCAGCGAGTCTGGCAGAGAGCGGGCGCGCTACTCTTAATCAAGATCAAGGCATGCATGCATGCATGCCTCTCTTGCTCGCAGCGGCGCACCTTGTTGACGGCCGACTTCTCGCTGACGCGCAGCAGCAGGCCGGCGAGGACCTCCAGGGTGGCGTGGTTGGCGGGCGGCAGCGAGGCGACGAGCGCCTTGAGCGCAGGCACGTCTGAGTTGCCGATTGACGCGATCTTGTCGTAGAGCTCAAAGGTCAACAGGGGGTCGGGCAGGCACTTGAAGTAGACCATGAGCAGCTGCGCCACGTCCAGAGGGCTCGCCCCCGCCGGGATCGTCGCAGCAGCCCCCTCTGCAGAATCCGCCAGCAAACCCCAGCACCATCAGCAGCCGCCGCCAGGAACCCCAAGCAGCCCTCAGCAAGCCCCAGCAACCTCTCATGAGCACCCTCAGCACCCCCAGCCACCTCCTCTCACAGGCTACACCCTGAGGCCTCGCCCAGCCTACCCTTGTGATTGCACTTCCAACACGCTAGCCAGCTGCCTCGACATGCAGTCGGCGTAGAAGGTCCAGCCAGTGCAGACGGTGAGTGCGGCCGCTGCAGTGCAGATACGTCCCACTGCTGACAGCCTTCTCGCAGTACTCAATGCAGACAGTGCAGTGCAGGCAGACAGCCGCCTCGTTGATGCAGAGCAGACAGTGCAGACGGTGCAGGGCCTACCCGTCCCACTCCCCACGCAGCCTCATGGAAGAAGTGCAGGCAGAGAGCCGCCTTGCTGGTACAGAGCCGACAGTGCAGTCGTTGCAGTGCAGACACGTCCCGCTCCAAACAGCCTTGTTCACGCAGTCAAGAAGTGCAACTGCAGACCGTGCAGTGCAGGCAGACGCCTGCCTGCCTAGGCTGTCTGTGGGCTGGAGCGGTCAGTAGCAAGCTTCCAACTTTCAGCTTGACGAGCGCCCCAAGACCGACATTGCGCTGGCTGCGGCCCCACTGGCATCCTGTGAGGCTCCCTTGATGCTTTTTTTTGGGGGGGGGGGGAGAGTCATGAAGGGGGCTGGAAAGGGAGAGGGCTTGGCTGGAAGAGGGATTGCGGGGAAAGGAGAAGCTGAGAGAGCTTGGAAGAGTGTGCCCCACTCACACGCACGCACAAGCACACACACGCACGCACCCACGTGCGCACACAACCACATTCCCTCTCTCTCTCTCACACTCACACACACACCTGTGTCGAAGAGCTTCATGAGCTTTTTGACTCCATCGGGGCTTCCCTCGCTCTCAAACAGGTACTCCGTGGCCAACCCTGAACAAACAGAGAGATGGGAAGGGGCAGCAAGGCCACGGTCAGCAGCTCATAGACTAGTGGTCTCTTCCCTCCCCCACGCCCCCCCCTCCTCCCCTCGCCCCCGGGCTTCAATCAAAATGTCACACGTGTCAAGTTGGTGCATTCCTTGCTAAGTTTCTCCAATGCAGTCAGCTAATGCACTCGGCCGACTGAGATGCTCGGCGTAGACGCACACGCAGATGTAGCCTTCATCCTCGTCAAGTGCTTTGCTGTGTTTCCATCGCGGATGACAGCCTGTCTCAATTGCAGCGCAAGGTTGTCTGTCTTACAGTCGTTGGGGAGATAAATTGCTCACACGAGTACCAAGGACTGCAGCTTCCTAGAATGCCTGGAAGCAAGCAGGCCAGCCAAGAGAGGAACGGCACAAGAGGCACAAGTGACTTCTCATCTGACTGCTTAAGTGACGGCTTACGTCACTAACTGGTCATGTAACTGCTCAAGTGACGAGCAGGTCAGATCGTGGACTGGCTGCAAAGACGCAGGGCAGACATTCGTTTGCTCACCCTCGCTGGCCAGGTAGTCGGCGCACTTGATGACGAGGAGAGGGACGGGTCTGGCATTTTGCCTCTGCACGAGGACCTCCAGCGGGACACCAAACACTGCCACATGGCACCACAGTGCGTAAAGAGGGGCCAGCACATGGTTAAGAACAACGACTGACATGCGCACCAGACTGCGCATCAGGCTGAGCACCAGAAGCAGAGGACACAGGGAAACCAAAGCTTGCGAGAGACAAGATTCGCCCAAAGAGGAGCAGCTACCGGTTGCAAGAGAGACCACCACAAGTGAAAAATACGGAAGTAAATTGCGCAAGCAGGCAAGGCCAGCTCTGCCCAGAGGTGATCGTAAGCGAGTGCATATGAAGCAGATGTATTACAAGCACATGATGGTGTATGGAGCACCCGCCTTACCAGCCTTGAGGTCGTTCTGCTGTCCAGGCTGCGGAGACAGGAGACAGCACAGGAGACAGGAGACAGGAGCACAGCGAGTGAAGCCGCAGATCAGTTTATGATTGATGATCCTCACGCCTGCGATACTCTGTTTGTGCCCCACTGCCTGAAGTCGGCAGCAGAGGTCTGAATGCATGAGAATGCTTCGGCCTCAGGATCGTGTGAACGCAAAGCGCATATGCCTCTGCAAGAAACTTTGGGTTCTCTGCTCACTTGACTATTGGCTGCAGGGCCCCATTGCCTTTACAGAGCTAAATTGCTTGCCACAGACAGAAGGGCGTCGAGGTCACTGACCTGACGTCGCCAGTCAACTCGCGAAAGCAGGGTCCTGCTGCGCTCGTAAGACATCTTCGTCGCCTAGATAGCACGAAACAACCAGTTACTAGCAGCCGCCATAGTTAAGCTTCATCGAAACCTTCAACCTCACACACGTAAGATGCCCTCATTCTACGTCGCAGCACGCACACCCGCCACATGGCAGCACTGCGGACCAAGTGAGTCCCGATTGTTGTACTGTCGGATGCCATCGATGACTATCAATCAAGCAGGATATGCATTGCTGGTGTAAGACCTGACAATCGCAATCGCTCCCAGTCTCTCTTTGCACAACTTTAAGAGGAAGCCTTGCTCTGGCCCCTCATTTGACAAGGCCCCTCCCTCTGTAAAACCCGAAGTGGCCCAACCTGAACCTGAACCTGAACCTCAAGTCTGCCAGCCCTTCAAATATCTCCCACAGCCTCTATTAGAACAATACACAAATGCACCTGCACTCGAGCCTGCAGTTCCATCTTCTATCAATCCAATGTTAGCATCTGTTCAGAGTGGAAGTGACAGCGTACTTGCACTTGTGCTTGCAATCCCGCCGGATAAAAAGAAAGGAGAGTGGAGGTGATCATATGATGCTGATGTCAAGACAGCAGCATGGTGGCTAATTGCAACAAGACCTGAAAAAAGTGCCGAGTCAGGGTATGCACATACATCACTGAGACGCTGCCCGACTTGGCTCCCAGCCACCCTCTCCCTCGTGTCCAGGAAACCCTTTCTCAGCTTGCTCCCAGTTTCAGCTGCAACTCTTGCTGCTGTGCTGTACCCTGCCTCAAGGTTCGGCTGCACTTTAGCGCTCCACCCCTCCTTTGTGCTCGTCCAGGTTGACTTGACGGCAGTGCCAGCACCCTCAGCTGCTCCAGCAACAGCTTCAGATGCCCTGGAAGCTGCTGCCTTCAGCTTTACGGCTGCAGGAAGTCAGCCAAGGATGCAAGAAAGAGAGCAGTAAGATGTCCGGTCTGCACCTCCTGATAACCAACACCCAGAGACTCGGCACAAGGAAGTGGCAAAAGCTGCTCCTGACAGCGGCCACGAGCTGTTTTGACTGCCACACGTCAGTGAGCTTTGTTCAACGTTCTCTGTGAGTTGGACAGAGCAGTATGGCGGCTCCAAAGCACTGCTGCAAATCGTCAACAGGCTGTTCTTGTTGAGGACATATATTGTGTATGCAGTATAATCCATTGCACACATAGCCGGCCCTGTCAATTGGACATGACACCCTGCCCCAGCACTTCAAACAATGTGCACTGCAAAGTACCCAAATGTCAAATTGGCAGAAAGCACTAAAGTCTGGGAATACTTGGCAGAGGCCTTTCGGCTGCAATTGAAGTTCGCCGCTCTGGTCCTGCATGCTAACAAGGCTGGGCATTACGAGAATCTGGAACCAACTTAGTTTCAAAAGGTACTTCGATGCACGGCCCACATTGCTTAAGTCCAAAGACAAACCACTACTGCCATGGATCTGGGGAACTTACAGGAGCTTCTGACAAAGCCTCCGGCTTTTTCACGCCATGCTGGTGGTTGAGGCGGATCAGCGGACATTGTTGCTTAAAGTAGAGGATCGCTGTCATACCCGTATCATGCCCACACTTATTTCAGTGCAATTTGTGCAAGGAGGTTTGAGCATAGCAACCGCACAGAGTGTACTGCCCATGCAAAACTTATATAAACTATCTCTTGAGCAACTCAGGCTTAACTATCATCAAGAAAACCCACGTATGTCTGTACTCAACTATGTCACAGACTCTCTTCGCATGCAGCAGGAGAAAGATAAGGATTAAGATCTATTGAAATCACGAAAGGAAATGCAGAAGATGCTACAAATGACAAACCGTTGCATGACACTATTAATACCAGTGGATGCGAATGCAGGCTCTTATTCGCAAATCCAGGAGCAACATGCCTGCAGAAGCACACATGAAAGAGCCCAAAGCAAAGGACAGAAAGTACCTTGTATACCCTCAGTGGTGTTAATGCAGGAGTTCAGGCAGGTTGTGAGGTAGGTTGTAGTTTGAAATGATTTTTTGAACTAGGATATGCTAGGAAGCGGGAGGCCAGTTAAAGCATCAGGTAGAACGGGGTCACTGGTAGCCTGGGTGGTCTATAACGGGGTGATGGCCAATGGTGACCATTGACGACCGGAGCACCTGACCTCTTTGAGGAGTTGCCCCTACCTTTCGGGCATCCCAGATAGAGTACACCGCTTGAATGACTAAGAAAATTGATCGGTATCCGGATTATAGTTGGTTACATAGTTCTGTTTATAAAAATATTTCGCCCGATCAACGGCCCAGGCCAGGGGCCGCGGGACGACTCAGCTGTCCGTACCCATCTTGCTTGACAATTTGCCCCCGGATGATCAGTATCATTCTTCGTCTCCAGACGTGGGATAATTTGCATGGGTCTATTTTGTGAGAGGCGGAGCTAGAGGCCTGACGACAATCAACGTCGTATCCACATTTTCAACAGTTCCAACAGAGGCGAGAAATATTGCACGGTATACCTGTAGCAACTGCGAGCAGCTGCGAGCGCACCGGGAGCGACGAGGAGAGTCCGATGAACCAGATCGATCACGCCAGTTCTGTTCCATCGAGGTCGTTAATTGGCGGATCAGGCAACGGGAGAGCTCATCATATCCGGCCTAGCTGTTCCATAATTTGTTTCACTCTCGTTTTAACCGGCTGGAATCGTTACTACTCGTTTTGTTTACTTGACCAGCCTTTACGAAATGTGGATTCGCTCAGCCAATCGATGACAACCGACTCGCAAAAGTGAAGTGGATGTCAGCTGATGTCACCGATAGATTGCATTTACCTGCCACTTGGAACACGAAGGGCAGACTCTTACAAAACCGAGTAAGAGCGCTCTTACAAAACCGACATCTGAGTGAATTCGAGCTTCTTTGGGCTTCCAAGTCCATATATTGCACATTTGCCCTCCGTCGAAAATAGATATGCATGATGCAGCCTATATGAGCCTTCCTCAGCTTGTCCTCCGGTCACGTCCCTGACAATTTTGGAATATGCCCCTTGCTATGTTGCATTTCCAGGCACTGCTATTATCTTTGGACCTCATTTTTGCCCCGGATTTATTTCGCACTCAAATGACTGGAAACCAGCTTCATTCTTGAGCTGCTAAGAAAGCCATGAAGAGAGCAAGCGGCGAGCTATGGAGCACCGAGGGGCTTTCATCACCTTCTTGTACCACATAACGGTTCTCTTCTCCTGCGCAGCTAGCTCGGCGTATGGAAAGGGCCCAAATCCACGCGCTTGGAACTTCAAATATACAGGTGTCATTATACCAGGCTTTGCGTCCTCGAGACTCAGGGCCTGGGCGATGCTGGACTGCCCTTACACACCATGGGAGTTCAACCCTCTGGATCCGGTCTGGCTTGACACCAGAAAGGTTTGCTTATTTTTTCACTTCCGCCACTTTCGACTCCATTCATCTCCAACTACCAGAGGTTCTCTCTGAGGATCATCCATACTAAGTCAGCAGTCCTGTCGACGTTTGGGAGGTCGTCACACTCCGTGAATGGGCTGCAACATACTTTGTCGTGAGATTGATGTATCGACCTTCCACCAACTGAGCTCTCATTGTATGGTTGCTTCTGTCGCCATTAGGTGCCTACAGCAAGACAGACACTCACACACACACACGCACATACACAGACGCACATACACAGGCGCACATACACACACGTATTCATAAGAGCTGGTCTTCTGGCTCGTATTCTTCACAGGAGGTCCACCGCGGATCTTGCATCTCAAGGTAGAAAGGAAGGGATATAAAAACAGGAGAAGCAAGTATCTGCGAAGAGAGGGGCCGGGGGGNGAGACAGTGTATATAAATATAACGTATGTGTATGTATTTATGTGTATGTGTATGTATATCGTATATAAGGGCCTCTAAGCTTCGCTTTCCTGGCTCATTTGTACACCTGGACAATCTGGAGTTGGTTCATTGGAGTAAGCATTAGTTTTAAGCCAAGTGTCAGTATGTCTAGCATACGCCCTTTCTTCTAGGGCGTACATGTAGCCGCAAAACAGGCGTGCTGGCTCAAGTGGTAAAATTCACTCCAGTGGGCAAAGACTCCCGTGGAGAAGTCAGCTTCAGTGACTGCTGGTTGGTGCAACACAACGGAGTGGGGGAGATGCTATAGGGTGTCAGCATCTTAACTGTTCAGGCTCCTAGAAAGCCGCCAAATGTCAAGAGCTGGACACCTTTTCAATTAGCGTGTGGCCAGATGTCAAGAGCTGAATATCGTCTCAATTAGCGAGTGGCCAGATGTCAAGAGCTGGGAATCACATCGTGCAGCAGGTAGCCAGGTGTCAAGAGCTGGACATCTTATCACCTGTGAGGCTCTTCAAGCCTATCATCTCAAGCATGCCCCGCGGATATACCTTCCTTTTCTAATAAAATCACATGGTACATATACTCTATGAAACACCAAACGCCGCTCTCAAGCGGCAGCAGCAGCAGCAGCAGCAAAAGAAGAAGTCTTGCGGAGCTGTCACTGTGCACGCTGATCAAACGACACCAGGCCGTTCATATCTTGCGGTGTCCTTCTGTCTCGAGTCAACGTACCAGCTTCAGCTTTTCTTCACACCCTCAGGCATCTTAACGGAAGGAAGGAAAACATTGAAGAGGGGGGGNGGGGGGGTGGGGGGGGGGCAAGAGAGAAGAAAAGAGTCCTCAAGTAGATGGTAAAGCAAGGCCCCCCGAGGCCCTATCAGGACCTCAGCCTGCGGTCAGCATCCAGTCAACCCCTGGTCAACCTATGGTCAGCATCTGGTCACCCGCTGGTCAACCGCTGGTTAGCCTCCACTCAGTATGTGCTCAGGTTCTCTGCAATGTCCACACAGGCCCCCAGCAGCCCCTCCTCTCCCACTGCTGCACTCGCAATCCTTTCAACGCCTTCTCTCTTCCCACAACAGATAGAGAGGTGTGCGGGGGAGAAAGTATCTGCACCGCAGCGAGGGCCCATTCCGACGGGGTGCTTGCTTCCGGGAGCAACTCGAACGAAAGGGAGTGACGGCACTGTGTGTGAGCGCATGCTTGCCCTTGGAGCCCGCACGCCTCTCCCCTATCGGCCATCTTCCTCCTCCTCCTCCTCCTCCTCCTCCTGCTCCTGCTCCTGCTCCTGCTCCGCCTGCTCCTGCTCCTCCAGCTCCTCCTCCTCCTCCTCCTTCTCCTCGTTCTCCACCTGGGCACCGTCGATTCTCCGCCCTGCTCCTCATAGCTGCCCTCCGCTCCTTCCCACCCCAATCCATCCCCCCACCCTACTCCGTATCAAGACTTGCTCCGCACGAGTTTCGGGTTCTGGGTCTTGGCGCTGGTCAAGGCTGGGCCCCGGCCAGGGCTTGGTGGGCACGTGGCCATGCTATAGGGTGGGGGTTGCTGGGAGTGGAGTAAATAAGAACACCCGCTGAAAGTGGAGCCATGATTGACCCACAAACAGACGCTCGCACCCTCCCGTCGCTCCCGTGCCCTTCTTTCCTCCCGCCCTCGCTCGCCCTCTCGTCGCTCGTCTGCGCACCCACGCCGTGCGCCTTGCTTCTGTTTCGGGTGGTTGTGTGGCTGTGATGGGTGGGGGAGGGGG
>WELA01002318.1:129396-140558 GCA_009602735.1 Mesotaenium endlicherianum
GGGGGGGCGCTTACTGCTGGAGGTGGGATTGGGGTCGCTGGGGCGGTAGTAAGAAGGGCGCCTGAGAGGAGGGCTGCTGCGGGGCCCTCTTCTTGACGCACCCGGGACACAGGTACGGCAGCCCGTGCTGGAGCTCCTGCAGGGCCGCACAGAGAAGGGGCCCATGCATGCACGTGCACGCACACACGCATTGACGCATTGAGGCCACATTCATGCACTTGCTGGCATGCATAGCATGCATGCATGCATGCACGCACGCTTGCTTGCTTGCCAGGGGGCCCAGGCGGGGAGCCCCTGCCTCCCACGGCCAGAGAAGCAAGCACAGGCTCACGAGAATCCGCCCTCGGGGTACGTACGCGGGCAGGAGGCGTGCACTCGCATGCAAGCTCCTCTCGCACGCTTGCACGCATGCAGCATGCGTGCACAGTACATGCGTGCATGTGCGCACGCATGATTCTGTGCCCTCGAGCATACGCAGTACCACTGTGCACACATACCCTTCACCCTTTCTCAGGGGTGAAGCTACAGCTGCCCACCACTGGGTGAGAAGCAACAGCCATCCTCTCCTCGGTGTGAAGCTACAGTTGCCCTCACCCCCCCCCCCCTGAATGCAAAGTTTCAGCCACCCTCCCCTGGGTGTGAAGCTACAGCCACCCTCCCCAGGCTGTGAAACTGCAGGCAGCGTGCTCTGAACCTTAAACCCTACACACAAATCCCCCTCAAAGCAATGACACCTTCTCTGAAAGCCAGCAGATGGGCCTCCCTGCCCCTGGCCTTCCCATAGGGAACCGGAAACCCTAGGCCCTAGGCCTTAGGCCCTAGGCCTGTGATCCCTAGGCCTTCAACTAAAGCAAAGGGGAGCTTCTGTGATGACTTACAAGGCACGGGAGCAAGCGGGGCCTGCCGGGGCAAGAGTACGCACACCAAGAATAGGGTTCTGCTCTGAGTACCAAATAATGCTCAGTGACAATATGGCATATGGCCAGAGACAGGAACAAAAATCTCTGGGCTGATAGCAAGGAGCCAAGGACAGGTGGCAGCAACGGGCGGCGCGGGGGAGGGGCTGGTGAGGGCAGTCTGCAAAATCGGCAGCGGCGGCTGCGGCACACACCTTGATGCGCTTCTTGCTAAACTTCTCGCACTCGGCGTGCACCCAGATGTCGCACCCGTCGCAGGCCACCTGTACCGCCCCCCCCCCCAGGCACACCACACTCGGGTTTCAGCACCCACAACACGAGCCCGAGCCCGTGCGCCACTCAGTCCAGCAGCCAGCCAGCTGGTCAACGAGTGGTCAACGTCAGGTCAACGGTCAGCCGGGAGCTCCACGAGCGCCCCCGGAGGGCTGCCACGTGCGACTACCTTTGCAACAATCAAAGCGCAACTCTTGGCAGGGTGATTTATTACCCTCTCTATCTGCCAATTGCCACGGCTGCATGAAGGCCAAATTTGTTTGCTCCTACCAGCTGGTCAACCAGGTAGTCAAGCAATTGGTCAACGGGTCACAAGTTGTCAAAAACGACAACTAGCTAGCAAGCAGCTCTACCAAACACTTCATGAAGCAATCCTGCATGCGCTCCCCGCATCATCAAGTCAAACCAAGTCTACAATTTCTCTCCTCCTTTCTTCCTTACTCTCCCCTTCTTCCTCTGCTTGGCGTTTTAGTGGAACGTGCAACATGTGAGATGAAGGTGAGATCAAAAGGGCGAAGGAGAGGTTGGCTTACCGCGTGGCACTTGCCACGCCGTAAGCCAACCTCTCCTTCGCCCTTTTGATCTCACCTTCATCTCACATGTTGCACGTTCCACTAAAACGCCAAGCAGAGGAAGAAGGGGAGAGTAAGGAAGAAAGGAGGAGAGAAGGGGAAGGCGGAGGGAGGAGAAGCCAGAGACAGGGAAAGAGAGAGAAAGAGGAGCAAGAGGGAGAGAGGGGAAGAGAGAGGGAGAGAGAGGGAGGGAGAGAGGTGCACTCACCCAGTCGCCCTTGTCGTTGGGCAGCCACACCTTCTTGCACACGCCGCAGTACTGCTTCGACTTGTACAGCTGGCGACAGGCCCCCCCACACCACGCCCATCACCGCGACGCAGAGACGAAGAGCTTGTGTGCTTGTCAGCGTCACTTCAAGAGGAGAGGAGCCTCGCCTGCCGCTAACCTTGCTGCATGCAGCTGGCAACCACTTGCCAGAATACCAGTCGTGCCGCATTCATCTTCAGAGAGCTCACTCACCCTCCCCCTCCCCCTCCCGCTCCCCGTCCCTTCAGGCTGAACTTCTTTTCTTCCCTCTGCTTTCACCTTCGCCCTGCTTTCCCTACCCTACCCTGGCCTGCACTTTTTTTCCCGCTCAGCCCCGCCCTGCACTAAAGTTTCGGCGACAGCCACCCATATGCTGTGTGTGCAGGTGGCAAGATCATATGTTTATGAAGGGAGGCTCTAGCTCAGAGTGAGAGGAGCGCCGCAATGCATTATCTAAGAAGGGAACAGAAACACTGCAAAGATGGTGCACCCCCGTAACTGTTGGCAACTAGCTTTCAGCTATTGGCGAGCCCAAGAAGAGGCGAGTCCGTGACGCCCGCTACCACACGTGGTCCCCACAGTAACAGCAGCCAGGTGCATGCGGCAGCCCGCCAGGTGGCGTAGTGCATGCGTGCAGGCGCACTCGCGCATCAGCTCATATTCATTAGACGTTCCAGAACAAGTATAGGCAAGAGAGGAAGGGAAAAAGAACGACAGAACAACAGGCAAGCAGGCAACAAAGAGACATGCAGGCAGGAGGGCAAGCAAGGACAGCGGACAGGCGGGCGGGCGGGCGGGTGGCGGACGGGTGAGGCAGGCGAGCGCTGACTGGGAGCCGGCTTTGCCAACTGCTTACACAGGTGCCACGAGCTTGGTGTGGGCCCCACACACGACCGAGCACGAGACGCACACAGGTGAACGAGCAAAGGAGGAGGAGCTGCCAATAGAAGAAGAAAGGGGACGCACTTTGACGCAGTGCTTGCAGAGGATCGTGCCGTCATCGACTGGCGGGGGGTTCTTCTTCGCCTTGGGCAGCGTGACGGGCTCGGGGACGACGGACCCGCATCCCTCACACCTCTTGTGAGCGTCGCCATTGGCATCACCCTGCAGCAGCAGCAGCAGCAGCAGGAGCAGCAGCAGCCGCCACATCAGCCTTTCGTCGGGCCCCGTAGATTGTCATCACCGCAAGACCGGCATCACTATAATCGTCGTCACCTCCATCAACATCGTCGTCCGTCATCATCAACATCGTTGTCTGACATCATCAACATTGTCATCTGTCATCATCAACATCGTCGTCTGTCATCATCATCATCGTGTTATTGAATGAATGCGCGTTCCCTGGCAAGAAAAGAACACTCGATGCACTTGGTCTGCGCGCACACCCTATTGCCTTACAACTAACTTCTCCAATTTCCGCTCACACCTTGTGTCCAGAGGGGGAGAGAGAGGAGAGGCGGGTGTGGGCTAAGCCACAACAAAAGCATGGCAGACTCGGGAAAAAACTGCAAAGGACATAAACGACGACAACAACAACCTGTGTCATTGACGACAAGGATCGCAAACATTCGACCCCCCCACACCCTATTCTGCACCTTTCACAGACCTCCCGCCCGACGCCAAGTGCTTGCCAGCTCCTGCCACCCTGGCAGAGCCCCGCTCTGCACAGCCTGCCCGCCCAGCACTATACGCCCGCCCGCTCACACACACACTCAGTCCAATGAGGAGGCTAAGAGCCCAATCTCACCCGGCCGGCAGGGCGAGCACCGCAAGCATCATGCCGCCCGAAGAAGCTGCCGCCGCCCGGAGCTGCAAGAGGCGGCGCGCGGGCAGCGGCTGGAGCGGCGCGCTTGAGGAAGGGCAGCACGCAGAAGGCGGAGTCTTCGAACCCAGCCTCCACCAGCAAGGCCTCCTGGATGGCCCACCGGAAGTCGCGCGGGCGCTCCTTCTTGCTCAGCACCTGGCCCTGGAACCTGCTCGCCCTCCCCAACCACACCCCCCCCCCNCGATGCGTCGCCTGCGTGCAGGGGCGTGCGCTTGTGCGGAGAGGGCGCGAGTGCGCACGCATGCACGCGTATCCGCGAGCTTGTGCTCTGCAGGGTCAAGTGAGGAGAGAGAGCACGCGCTCAACCAAAGTACAGGCCTAGTATCAGAGGGTGTGTGAGGGGGAGCGCCAGAGAGACGAGCTACTGGAGGGTGTGGGGAAGGGGGAGGGGGAGGGGGGAGGGGGACAGCTGGCAAGCTCAACAGCACCGCCACTTGGCGTGATGAGCGGAACAAGCAGAAGGGAAGGGAAGAGGACAAGATAGACCAGGGGCTGGAACAGCACACGATATCTTGCCGCAGGAGGCGAGCTACAGCAGATACATCACCGAATGCTCCTTTGAGTGACGGGGGAGAAGGAGGGGGAGGGGGGGGCGTACTTGACGTAGTAGTCGAGGAAGGGGAACAGCATGCCCTCCTTCACCCACGCGTAGTCCTGGCGCACGGGCAAGGAAGACACGCGCGCACACGCCCCCACACAGGCACAGTGAGACGCACCGTTACACCTCTGCTAGGCTGACCTCGGGTACATTTGAAGGCTCCGCAAGAGTTATTGGGGAGAGGTAGAGGGGAGAGGTGGGGCGATTGGGGGGGGGGTGTGCTAGAGCCTTTGGGCCACTACCATTCAAAAAAACACAGCATACAGTGCTGACCGATGCAAGCAGCACAAAGAAACAGGAGGAAGTTGCTGCAGAGTCGAAGCAGAGCACACATACGCCAGGCAACTGCACGCAAGTCGGGCTCCACAAGAATGCGAGCGCTTAGCAGGAACCCAGCCCCTGTTTACACCCACGCGAGGGAATCGAGCCGCCTCCTCTGCCAGCCGCCCCAGGGCACCCTGGCCAAGGCACCCCCCCCTTGCCAAGGCACCATCCCTTGCCAAGGCACCCTCCCTGACCAAGGTGCCCTCCCTGACCAGGGCACAGAAAAGAACCTGTCTGTCAAAAAGCACCTGTCAGCCGGGGGAGCTCCGCCTGGGGGCAACGGAGCGGGGGAGCAGCGAGCTCACCCGATCTCTCGACTTGGCGATGGAGGGCCCAAAGTACATGACACACAGGCGGTTCGGGGCCGCCAGGCTCCTGACGGACTCGGGGGCGTCGAAGAAGGGGTCGACGACACGCGCGGGCCAAAAGGGGTCGTGCTTTTGCCCTGATTTGGCCCACACGAGATCGCCCGCCTCAAAGTCCACCAGGGGGAAATGGTCCGGCGCGGCGACATGTGGCAGGTGCTGGTGCTGGTGCTGGTACTGCCCCCTCAGGTCGTCTTGGCTGCCACCGCCCAGGCTGACGTCAGCCAGCCGGTGCAAGCCCTCCTGGAGCGTGCACGTGGCGGCTGCTGCATCGCTGGCACCCCCCAGCAGCTTCCTCCGCTTGCCACCTGTCCCTGCCCCTGCTGCGCCATCCGGTGCCTGCACCTGGACCTTCACCTGCACCTCCTGCACCTGCATCTGCACCTGGACGTGCTCCTTCTCCCACCAGGCACGCCCCTTGGGCTCCCCAGCTTCCCCCTCCTCCTCGTCCATGGCGTCCTTCCTCTTCCCGAGAAGCTCCCTCTTGATCATCTTGTCAGTGACAGTCACCTTCAGCCCCTTCTTCTGCTTCTGCCCTTTCAGCACCATGCGCCTCGTATACTTTCTCTTCAGAACAATTCCACCTGTCCCCTCCGCTCGCCCCTCCGCTCGCCCCTCCGCTCTCCCCTCTGCTCTCCCCTCTGCTAGGCCGCCATGCTTCTTCCCCCAGAAGCTCGCCAGGGCTATCTTCCTCGCACCCTTGATGCGCTTCGCTGTCTCTGTGCTCCCAGAGCCCGCCTGCCTCCCAACATCCCCGGCCCCCCGCGCGTCGCTCCCCACCTCCAGCAGCTTCTTGGACTTGTTCTTCCCCTCCTCCTTCTCCGGCGTGCTGAAATACTTCGCCAACCTCGCCGTCACAGGCTTCCCCTCAGCCCCTTCCACCTGTCCTCCAGCCTCCAAGTCTGGCGACTCGCTCTTGGGTGCCGACGGCTCGTTCTTCACAGCTGCTGCCGGCCGCTTGTCCGCATGCTTGGGCTCTAGAGTCAAGTGTGGAAGCTGCCTGGCAGAGAGCAGCGCAGACACGGCCTGCTTCTCGTCTCGATCATGGCCGCAGTAGTTCTCGTTCTCGGCATCCTCGTCATCCCCACAGTCCTGCATGCAGATCTGCAGCCACTCGTCTTCCGTCGTCATGCCGCTCTTAGACGGCTCGTGCTCCTCCCCCCGCGCCACACCCGCCTCGCCCAACCCGCCCCGGGTCTTCCTCCTCTTGGCGTGCCTCGGCTTCTTCGGCGCCTTGATCTTGCTGTACCAGCTGGCGAGCGAGAGCTCTTCCGCCTCCTCCCACTCGTGCGACGTCTTAAACAGCCTCCGCGAGTATTTCCGCTTCGGCTTCACAGCGGCAGCAGCTTTCCCTTCCCCCTTAGCCTCCACCCTGCAGGCCCCGACTGCCGCTTGCACTGTCGGCTCAGGAGCGCTCGCAAGCTGTACACTCACGCCATCTGTCGTGACATTGGACAGGTCCGAGTTGGTGTTACTCTCCCTGTCCTGCGTGAGCACTACAAGGCCCTCCATCACGACTTGGCTCGCAGGCTGACAAGTGTCGGCCAGTTCAGCCAGTTCGGCCAGTTCGGCCAGCTTCTCAGGCGCATCTTCTTCTGCCACAGAACCTTGGCTCCCTTGAAATTGAACCAGATCTAGGGCAGTACTCTTGGGACAGGCTCCCACCAAGCTTGGGGCAGGAGGCCGTCTCTTGTGAGCTTTCTTCGGCTTTCTCTTCGGCAGGGGGACGCACCATGCAGGCAAGACTCTGCCCCGTTTCAGAGGTACGGCACTTGTGCATGGGCCACGTGGCACTTCCTCCGCACCCTGATCCAGCCTAGCCACTGGCAGATCTTCAACTGTAAGGCCTTCCTGTGAGTCTACTGCACTAGCTTCTTGGGCCATGAGGTTGTCGACTCCTTGATTTGACAGAGCATCAACTCCTGGCACTGGAGGGCCCTCATTGGCATGCACTCCATTTGGAGGGCTCTGACCTATGACTTCGTTGGGAGGGCTCTCACCTATGACCCCGTTCAACATGAGGAGTCTCTGAAACACGGTGGGATCACTGCTAGGGGTCTGACCTGAAGCGCTTGTACAGAAGTGCGTTTCCGGGGGAGGGAAAACTTCATCCCTAGGTCTTAAAGACGGAGCACCTGTGAAGAAGTTGGTGCTCTGGAAACGACTCGGTAGAGGCTGGAAAACTCGAGTGTCCCTGTGGGAAAGGTCTGGGGAAGTTTGTTCTGGCACGTTCATCGAGTGTGGCCACACCATTTCCGCGTTTCGGGCGTGTCCTAGTGGCATGCTTGTATGAGCTCCCAACAAAACCCCGTCTGAAGACAATGGGAGTGGCCTGTTTAACATTGTCGGTACTGCTGATTGGCGCAATAAATTCGACTCTGTACTAAAAAACCAACCCGATGAAACGTCTCTCTGAGACTCCCTTGCGGCTGCCAGCGCAGGCAATTTTCCTGCTGAAGAGAAGTCTGAACGTTCCCTGGTACAAGGGAGCACTGTCCTGTTGTTATGTTGTTGAAAAGGGGCAGGTTGTGGCGATGAAGGGGGAAGAAAGTGATTGAAACTTGTTCTAGGCAAAGGGTACTCATTCTTCCTCTGCTGAGCATAATGAACTTCTGCTATGTTTTGTCTCGGCTGACTACTGAACACTGTTCCTCCTTGCGACAAAGCGCCTTCATGTTCCCATTGACACTGATTCCCCTGAGAAACAATATTCAGGACTGTCCGGAGGGTACTCGCAAAAACGTCGTCGTCACTCATAATATGGCAACTTCTCTTCTTACACCTTTTCTTCTTCCACCAACTGCAGTGCTTCGTCCCGGAAAACCAAATATACCATGATACCACTCTAAAAGAAGAACATTTAGCTGCGCGCGAACGCCATGAAGAAACCTCGTCAAAGAAAGTAAAGGTGATCACCGCGTAAACTCCGAGGAATTTAGTAGAGGACGTTGTTTTGCAACAGATGAAGCTGAAGTGAAATGGCGGTCACGGGAAGACCGAGAGAGGCAAAAAGTGCTTTCTCTTTTGCTGAAACTGACTCGTGTGACGGTACGTGCATGACAGGGTGACATGCTGGGGTCATTGCGTCCACCTTCATGTACATGCCGGGGAATTGACACACTGCAGAGAAAAGTGCTTGTCGACCCGAGATTTGATAAGATCTCGCGGATACAACGAGATCTGAATTTGGCCACGTGATCTTGCCACTTGAGGTGTCGCATACAGGATATGACGTCATCAACGAATATTGCCATGAATTCTTCCTTCACTGCATTTGACTGCATCAGTGCATTGCAATCTCGCATCGAAGGAGAGGTGCTTCATGCAAAGGGCCAGCCAACCGAAGCTAGGTGTAGTTTTCAAAGTGAGTGCATTAGTTGCACCTTAGAATAGGTTTCAAGAAAGGCCAACCAAGAATGAATTTGCTTGAACTAAATGAAGGGGCTCTTATTACATGCATATAGTGGAGGTCAACTTACTTTTCTGTGAATATATATTATTCGGTTCTTTGTTAAACAGTGAGTTGACAATGTACATGCAGTGACGTTCAGAAGCCCGTTGTGAGGACTTGGATTGCAGAAAGCTGAAGTGTGCAATTTTATGTGAAATTTATGGGCGCTCAGGCACGTTCTTCCTCGAAGCACCTGCTATACCTTGCGGCTGTATGTCATGGTTGAACATGCACCTGAGACCCGGCCCCACATTCCCCTGCAGCCACTTATGACGTCTCATGTCGCATTACAACTCATGTTGCATTACAACTCATCAATGGTCGAAAGACACATGAATACCTGTTGCAAGTGAATGTGCCAGCTTGGCTCTTTACTTATACCATAGAGACGCCAAGTATATAGTACGTGAATATAGTGGTCGCTGGATACATGCTATCTTGCTGTGTGCTAACAGCAGGAGAAGATCATGAAAAGCGATTCTACGACGCTGTAGATCATCAGACAGTTTATTGCAGAATGTCCGGTTTGACAGGGAAGCGAGTCAAAAAAGGAGGCCTTCAAAAAGTACCTTGAGTCAACGAGTAGTGTCATTTAAATGCCTGTCTGAAGGTACTGCTCCGTTCTCGATTTTGGCTTATATTCTTGTTGTCAGTCTTCCTTGAAATTTCCACCCAAAGGGACATGCAGTGGTGCTGAGGTCCACCCTGTCGCGAAAGCTAGACATTTGGCGACCCCTCATGCCCTCTATAAGTCCGCAAATGTCAAGTTGCACCTATATTTGTATACACTTTACGCTGGCCAGGCAGCATAAGGGGTCTCTTCTACTTCTCCAAACTTTTTGTCCTCCAAGTGAGGCTACACTTTAGCTTGTGCTGTATCTCAACGTCTGTGTAGGCTCATCTTTAGTTAATGAATGAATCCTTGTGTATTTATATGTTGATCAGTCTGACTTTCAAACAGAATCTCACCACCATCATTCTTTAGGGTGAACAGGACGTGCTGTATAAAGACTCTTACAAGCCCTCACCAGCTGTGATGTGAATGTGTCCTTCCGCCTCAACTATTACTGCAAGTCTTACATATCACTTCCTTTGGAAGATTTGGAACAGCTTGGTTGCTCCTCTCAACAATATTGCCGTCTGCTTGATGGTCTCAAGGTGGCATGTCCTTTCCAGGCCTTGATCGACCTACAGCTGGCACTTGATGACCTGCCAAGCAGCTGAGTGCATGTTGGATTGACCACCACCTGGAAAAAGGTGGCATCAGTAGACTCTTGCTCATACAGAAGGACAATCTTTCTCTCAAATATCTGCATCTCCATGCGCCTTACATTGACATAAATGCTCCTGAAAGAAGCATGGCTCTTAACTGGTGATAGGTACTGTATTCAAGTGCGTGACTTGTGTTATTTTCAAGTTGGCACTATTTTCAAGTCATTGTGTTTCGCGAGGACCAGAGCTCCTGTTTGTTATCAGACAATGTTGGACATCTTGTCTGGCCCTTGGCCGTTGCTTCTCATTGGCCGTAGCTTCTAATGCAGTCATCCAAAGCTGGCTGTGCCTTCAAGGTGGCGGAGGAAGGGCCGCTAGCTTGCAATGGAGGTGCTCTTTGTTTCGGTGTTGCCTGCATGCGTATAGTCAAGTCCTCAGTTGCACCAGTCAGTGACAGTTACACGGATGCAAGCGTAGAACCTCTGGGCCAATATGGTCGAGCTGGCAACGCAAAAGTGGAGTACGACACATTATCTGCAAGTCGAGTCAAGGCCCGGCAAGAACTGCTTCCGACTTAAGAATTGTGGTCCGGCTTTTGAAGCCAATGGCCGGGTGCTCGTTGATGTGAGTGCTGACAGCTTGCCAAGGCTGTCTACTCCACAACATACTTACTCAGTGGCCAAGTCACTTGCCGGTGGGCGACTATACCAGTTCACTCCAGCAATGCAGCTACACAAAGTAAATGCTTCAGAAATTGTGTGTGCAGAAGCAGGGAATGATCAATAAAACTGAGTAAATATGCGCTCGACCTATATGTAAGCCTGACCGCAGAGCTCCAGTCCTAGGCTCTCCTGCAGGACGAAAGCGTGTAGCTAGCAATGAAACTGGTGACTGTGGGCCTTTCTTCGAGCGCAGGTGGCTTTCGGAGCCGCAGCCTTGACAGCTTCAGGGGAGCAATTTGTAACTACGCCTGCAGCTATGCAGCTAAAAAGGATGGGCTACGGCATGCTCCGACATGCACAGCGCTTAAAATACTGCAACTCTGTGAGCACACGCCCGCCATGTGTCACTGCTGTGGCTGCTCGCTTCGAGTAGCCGTCGTCAGTAACGTGAGAGTCCTACACTCGCAATTACTCCTTTTGGCACTCCCAACTCACACATCTTAGCTCCAATGCGGACCAACCCTTGCCACCTCACTGAGTCGATTCCCGCCTCTGCGGGTCTTATTACGTACGTGTTGATATATAGTAATATACTACTACATAGATACATATCTATAGATGTGCGCATATATGTCATATCGACCTTCTGCGTACTCTTTCCAGCAGAGCACGCCCTCCCCTCAGATACAATCCACAGCTCTGCCCCCCCCCCCCCC
>WELA01002318.1:140621-155966 GCA_009602735.1 Mesotaenium endlicherianum
CCCCCCCCCCCCTTTCTTTTTTACCAAGGGTGAGAGAGAAGGGGTATGTGCTCCACGCCAAGCACGCTAACCCAAAACATAGCGCACATAAGACGTGTTTCCGCCAACCCCGCAGCTGGCTCTATCAATAACGCTATCTAGAGCTGCTGTCCACCACCTTTTCCTGGAAGCTGCCCGCCTTTCTCCTCCTGGAAGCTTCCGGAACATTCGCAGGCCCCACTGCCCCCTGTCACTTCGCAGAGGCGCTGCTCCCGTCCTCCTTCCGAGAGCTACTCGAGATGCCGAGGCCCGACGAGTTGATGCCGACGAAGCCAACGACGACAGCCATGGCCCCCAGGGCGTGCAGCGCGTCCGGCAGGGCCCAGTAGCGCACGCTGTCGACTGCCATGGCTATCGGGATCTGAATGAGGAGCCCAGCGGTGGCGGCGGTGGGCGTCATGAGCAGCACGGCCCGCGCCCAGAGGTAGTCGCTGATGACGTTGTCGATGAGCCCTGTCCTCGCGCGCACGACACGATGCATTCGCACACGGACGCACAGCCACATGCACAAGCACATGCACATGCATACCCGGGCACGAACGCACGCACGCACGCGCACGCATAGCTCTTGGTCAGGTGCTTGCGAGGTGCAAAACAGCAAGTGCACGCATGCACGCACACACGCACAAACAGTTCTTGGGTCAGGTGCTTGCGAGTTGTAAATAAAAAAGGGCGTGCATGCACACACACACACACACACACACACACACACACACGTGTGCGCAAGCACAAGAATTGCATCCAGTCCGGTCCAGATCCAAAATGGGAGCAATTTCAAGGTAGGCGGAAACTAGTGCGGGGGGCAGGAGAGTCCAGCAGAGTCCAAAAAGGGCAGAATATCAGGTGAAGTGTCAACTTGAAGACTGCCACCACCTGAAGTGGATCATGCAAGGTTAAAGACGTCAATCGGGAGTCACTGGCAGAAGTTTTGTGGCCGGGATTTAGAGTCAAGGCCATAGACTTGCATGTTCTCAGCCTCCAGGGCGGCATTTAAGATAGCGACGAGGCGCCCGGCGCACGCTTACAGATCGCAGATGAAGGCGCATGTCAATGCTGGACAAGGCCCATGTTGTTCCTCAGTTAGCGCATGTTGTCGCTCGGAGAACATGCATGTTGTTTCTAAAAGATGGAAGTGTGCGCGCCAGGCACGGAGGAAGAAGAGAAGGGGAGGAGTAGGAGTAGGAGGAGGAGGAGGAGGAAGAGGAGGAGGCGGGAGGGGCACTTTTTCTAAATATATCCGAGGTACCTTGCCTCATAGACATGACCTTGAGGAGAGTAGGCCAGAAAGTTGGCCTCAAGGCCTCAGGCTCGGGGTCAGGCTCGGGGTCAGGCTCGGGCCCAGGCTGGGCTTAAGCTCTGGTCTTGTCTCTTTCTCACTGCAGGAAAGTGGGGAAGACAATGTTTAGGAGGGGGGGAGGGAAGAAAAGCAAATATGAGCTGCAAAGTGAAGGTCTTCTTGGCTGGATAACCGGATTCACATAGCTTCACATAGCTTGCGTGTGTGATATTGGCCCAATCCAACTTCCGAAGCCTACCTGACAAATTGCCAGATTCGCGCTAACTTTTCGCGAGCCATTATTTGTGCGCATGTTGTCGTTGGCGACTCTTACGGTCGACTCAAAATTNGGGGTGATTTGACACGCACGTGCCGCCCACGCATACCTTTGCCGAGGACCAGCACCCACTGGCGGGCCGACGGCCACGTTAGCGCCTCGATCCCCGTCAGCTGCACCGCCAGCCCCACGGGGAGCATCAGCAGGAGGTTGAACGCGCCGAGGTAGCCGAAGAAGAGCGCCATGCTGAAACTCTTCTCGTCCGCTGCCGCCCAGCCCCCGCCTCCTCCTCCTCCTCCTCGGCCCCCTCCTTCTCTTCCCTCTTCGTCGCACTTGTCCCCGTCACCATCCTCCGCCAGCTGGTTTCTCCAGGAGCGTCCCCCGCCTGGCCCCCCGGCAGGCGGCTGCGGGCCAGCCGCCAGCTGGCAGTCGACGCCGACGTTCACTACGTCAATTCGCAGGTCCTGGTCTGCCACCTGGCGCGACCCGGGTCTGTCCCCGCGCGCTGGCGCGCCGGCCGTTTTGGCGTTGCGCTCGCCGGACAGGAGCCCCTGCTCCTCTTCCTGCTCCTCCGTCCCCACCCTGGCCACCTTCTTGCTAAAGGGGGCGAAGCTCCCCCCACCACTGCTGTTTGTCGTTGTGGCGGGAGGACCCTTGGATGTAGATCTCCCAGCCGACGCAGCAGCTGCCGCCGCCGCAGCTGCTGCAGCCGCAGCCGCAGCCGCAGCGGCCGCCGCTGGTGGAGGTGGGGTCCTGCTCACGGAGCCCCGGCTTTCCACCTCGCCCTGGCCCTGGCTGCCACCTGTCATCTCCTCCTGGCCCCCCTCGGCCGGCGTGAACTTTCTGATGAGCACAGTGTACACGGCGTAGGCCAGTGCGGAGAAGAGGCACAGGAAGTCGCCGAACAGTGTGTTGCTGCTGCCCGTGAAGCGGGCGGCGCCACTGCCGCCGCCGCCGCTGGCGGTGGGAGGGGGCACCAGGTGGACGTCGGCGATGCTGACGAGCGCGGTGCCCAGCATGCAGAGAGCCACGCTGGCGAGCTTGAGCCAGGAGAAGCGCTCGCCAAGCGCGCGCACCGAGATGAGGAACGTGAAGAGGCTGGAGGCGCTGCTCAGGATCGTGTTGGACTGCGGGCGGCCAGGAGAGGGGGTCGGGAAGAGGGAGAGGGACCGGAGGGGGAAAGAGGAGGGGGAGAGAGGAAAGGGAACAGGAGCAAGGGACAGGAGAGACCGGAGAGAGGGACGGGCGGGAGAGACGGGAAAGACAGGGAAAAGGGATGCGAGAGAGGCAGGAGAGACAGGAGAGGGAGAGGAGAGACAGGAGAGAGAGAGACAGGAGAGGGAGAGGGAGAGACGGGGAGAGAAAGAGAGGGAGACAGGAGACAGGAGACAGGAGCCAGGGGACAGGAGAGTGTGGGGGTGGATCAGGATGCAGACACAGGAGCATGGGGAGGAGCACAAGGGGCTGACCTTGGGGCACCAGGATACAGACACAGAAGCACGGGCTGAGTACGAGGGATGAAACCATTGGCGTCTATTATGAAGCAGGACCCTAAGATTGCCGGAGTGGATTGCGTATGGACACATGGCGCGGCCATCTCTTATTCTCTCCTCTCTTTCAGAGCAGGAGCATTACTTCATTACATCGCTCTCAGCTCCATGCGATTGCGCTTTTCAAGAAAGAAGGGGGCAGGTTCAGAGGACCCTAAACCCTAGTTAACCCTACTTCTAGACGAGACAACACTTCCCCTTTGGTGGGCCTTTCATGCCCCCCCTCTTCTCTTCCCCGTCCCCCACTAGACGGGCTCTACAGCGTGTCCATGTCGGTTCCTCGGCCACGTCCATGGCCGGGAGCTTCGTCCCTTGCATGCCAAGAGAGACATGGGAGATGTGGCGTGCACAGAGAAGAACCAGCAGACATGCCCTGGCTGTGCGTGAATGTCTTTGTGTCTGTGCGTATTTATGTGTGTGTGAGTATGTCTCTCTATGTGCGCTTCTCTGTGCGCGTACATGTGTGTGTGTGTGTGTGTGCGTGTGCGCGTGTAGGCGTGTGAGCTCTTTAGCCAGCTTGTGCAGCACTGGCGGCCCTTCAGCTGGTGCACTGTCAGCCGTGAGGAAAGCTTGCGATATTCTCGGGAGGTGAGGCGCCTCTTTCCGCTTAGCACGACGCCTGCCTGGCAAACGACACCGCGTGCTTGTGACAGGTGGCAGCCCCGAAAGAAAAACCCGTCACGTTCAGTCACAACTGACGCAAGCGACAAATGAACCTCGCCCCCGCTGTTTGGCACAAGCCCCACAGATTCATTCCTCTACATACTTTCATTGCTTTGACAACCTTGAAGCAAAAGAAATCGAAAGACCAACTCAGAGGATGGCAGAAACCCCTTTGAGTATTCCCCCCCAAGAGGGGGTGGGTAGTGCCACAGGCCTGGGCTGGCGGGCGGGCCAGGGCTTGCGAGCTTGCCAGGTGGCAGGGCAAGAAGAGGTGACTCACGCTGACGGACGTGTAGTTGAGGGAGAGGTTGAAGGTGAACTGTGCGAGGAACCAGAAGGGACAGATCAGCAGGCTCAGCCTTGCGATTCGGCTGCGGGTCCACTCGTCCTCGGTTGCTGCTGACAGGCTGCCACCTGGCGGCGTTGTAGCAGCTTCCGGGCTCTTAGGGTCCAGCAAGGCAACCTTGTCTACAGAGGGGGAGGTCGTCGCCAACCATGACCCGAATGAGAGGGATCTTTTCGACAGCTCCCCCGACAGATTGGCTCCGGAGGACTGCCGGCCAGGTGGCGAGCTCTCCTGCTGCTGCACCTCGCCCTGCTGGCGTTGGCGGAGAAGCCAGCGAGGCACCTCCACCACAGGAATGTAGAGGATGAAGAGGGAGTTGCAGACATAGGTAAGGAGAAACGGTGCAAGGCCCGACTCCTCTACTGACTGCACCACATAGCTCGCAATTATCCAGATGAGAGCCACAGCAACAACATAAGACATCCCCAACAGCCATTTGACATGACTGGCCTCCATCTCTGCTGCCCCTTGTTAATGAGATGCCTCTCTCTCCTTCTCTTTCGACCTGGAATCAGTAGTGTACAGGCATATGTATGCTACTGCGCTGCTTATCTATTTAGTGAATGTGATCATGCTGCCCCCGTGGCAAGCCAGAGGACACCTGTTGAGCTTTCTAATTGGTCGTTCACATGAGCTTTGAACTAGGGGATTATGGAATCACACTCTTCATGTAAGATACCGGAGACATGGTGGAATGGGGGGTTCTAACTCACAATGGTGTTCTAAGTTGACAAAGCAATGCATGCTTCCCATGACTTCTCAAGGACAAGTCATGGCGACATGATGGCCTAGCTAAAGGCTCTTGCATTATTCGAAGGGGACCAAGAAGAGGTAGTGCATTTTTTGCAATAAGTGTGACGATGCTGCCTCAAAATGCCTGTTATGACGAAGGTGATTTGCGAACGTGTTTTTGGCCAGGCTTACTCTATTCAAGCATGATAGCCATCAGTTGAGAGTGACAACCAGAAGTTATATGTGCGCTATCAATCAGACGTGAATCGGACGTAAACTTTGTGTGGAGCAGTATTAAGAGTGACCTGAAGCACACGTGTATTGATCGACTCTTCGATATTGCCCTCTTCTCAAGCTTCTTACTAGAAGGCAGTCGTATTTGTGCGTCCGCGAGATTCGCGATGCAAATCCGTATCGGAATTCAGTGTTGGTCAAAACAAACCTTGCCTTTACATGCATGGGGGTCAATCTTTAAGCTCCTCTCCACTTCTCTTGTTTATAGCTGAATGACCGCTCCTGGCTGGCTCTTCTGGGTGCGGAAAACTCTGGGCTGAAACACATCTTGTGGATAATATAAAAGCTGCTTAACTTGAAACCTACATGATATGGAACTAAGATTGTCTACAGCCGGGATGGTGTGCATGGAAGCAATCAAAAGATCCAACATAACGCTTAATCTGTGAACTATGTCCCCCCCATAGTGAGAATGAAGAGGTGTCCCCACATTTCACAGCAGGTTTGTGATCTTGTATCACAAACGAGCAATCCTGGCCCTTGCTCAGGCTGGCATACATCTCTTCGGAAACATGTTGGGAGGGCTACCACAAGCAGCAATCAGAGAAGGTCATGTGTCACTAGAAAATCATTTGATGCTTGTGGACAAGTTCAAGCAAACAACCTGAAATGCACGCCTCCCCAAAGTACTGCATTCAGCAGAGCTGCAGCATATGCGACTGGCAACCATGACCCTCAAGTTACTAGGCCTCTTGAAGCGACAGCACGTAGCCCCAGCTCCAAGCAAATACCTCGCTGCCTTCTACCATCAATCGCGGAGTTCAGAGCTGATTACTATGAGGTGAGCATCATATGGCACTGTGTATCTAGGGTTTAGAGCTTCTAGCCGTTCTAAGAAAGTACCAGGTCCATACTGTCCCTTCGGTTGGATCATCGCCATCTACTCGACAAGGAAGAGCTTCAGCTGCCAAACATGATTCACTGGCCTGCATCATTCATGCATATCCTTCCCCTTAAGTGAGAGTCAAGGAATGTCTGAAGATAAACTTCTGTGCTCATGATGGTCATGTTGACGAACCACAATAGAGAAAAGGAGGCATGAAAAGGCCTCACACACTTGAATGCCAGGAAGCCAGGTGCAATCTCCTCTTCAAACCTGCGGATTCTAAGTTTATTAAGATCACAACTCCTTGAAGCTTCTGCTTGGTGTGATGCCGAAGAGCGGCCAAGACGGGTGAAAGCCCTAGGTTATGTGCTTCGATGTGGGTTGGTGCATCGCAAGAGCACGTTAGCCATGCAACCCAAGTGTCTACTTTCTCTCCCACTCTCGAGCAACGGCGAGTGCAGCTGAGAATTGACCTGGCATCTGTCTTGTCACCTTCAATAAATACGACGCTTCATCTCATAGAACTTGAAGGCTTTGCGTTCCCTATCTCTGCTCATTTCCCCTTGTAAGTTGGACTGGAGGGAAGGCTGCTACATCAGTGCCAGCGTGGCAGGTCCCCACTGGTTGCAGCAAGTCAGCCAGGAGCCAGCTGGCAGATTGGAAGCAAGTTCACCGTGACATTCTCCAGCTTCTTGCATTCATTTGAACCAACAAGATTCGTGACTGTTGCAATAAGCATCAAGCGAGCATACACAAAGTGACACGTTCGTGCACAGCGCGTGAAAATGTGACATGTTCATGCGCGTGTATGCATGAAGCTGTGAATCTGCGTGCACGCGTGCACGGGCTGCTTAGGGCTTTCCCACCTGACGAGTCAGAGTCATGCCATGCTACGAGCGCAGAAGCAACTCCCTGTGGTGATTGAAGGAGCCTTGGACACGTGGCCTGCCATGTCAGCGTGGTCCCCCACCTCGCTGCGGGCCCGCTTCGGCGAGAGAGAGGTGCCTGTGGAGCTCTCGAGATGGAATCCAACGGACCAGAGGTGGGGGGACTACAGAGATCTCTACCGGGAGCAAATCCCGGGGGCGAGGATGGCAGGGGATGCCTACTTTGTGCCAGGTGTCCCCAGTTGAGTGACCATAGCACACTCCTGGGCCTGCCAGATGTCATGCTCTGCTTGGCGCCTGCTGCCAGGTCATCCAGGCTAGGGTGAATGACGAAGTATTTTAGGCTCTTTGGGTCCAAATCTAAAAACCTCAAGATGCTTAATAGATACTTAGACTTTGATCCGTACACACGCACACGCACACACACACACATACACACACTCACGCATACGCACACACACGCACCCACCTCACACACACATATAAGCCTGTATATGCGCACGTGTCATCCTCGCTCTCATGGCCAGTAGGCACATGCATGCATTTGCTACCAGTTCCAGCACGCGCACACCCTCCCACATGCGGACAAACCTGGAGATGTTTGGTCGTACCCATTCATGTATGCTGACACATATAGACATGCTTACAGACATGCATGCTGGCACGCTCCACGCCAATAAGCGAGTGGTTCATGTGAGGCTCAAGCCCTGGCCTCCTGCTTGCACAGACTCAGGAGCTATGCTCTACCATAACATGCACATGTTATGCATTGGGGTCCCCGTATACCTGCATACTCATATATATATATATATATATATATATATAAGAGGGCTGTGTGTGACCATAAATCTGATTCTGTGTGCGTTCATAGTCACCATGTGTTGGTATAATATATGGACTCTGATTGATGCCGAGTGCTATGTCTTCTGCAGTGTCGGTCGAGAGCTTCATTGACCTCTTCATGGCTCCTTCTCTGCTGGAAACTCCCTCTCCCGCGGCCAGCGGAGGAGGCGCAGCGGACGAGTCAGCCATAAGAGGACACCTGGCGCAACATCAGCTCCTGGAGACGATCCCGGAGATGGCGGCTGACATCAGGTAGGCAGCAGGACTAGACAGGTGGCACCCGCCTGGCAGCATGTAGAGGCCCCATCAGTCCCAAGGGCCAGCTGGCAATGCGTACCTTAGTAACCCTAGAAACCGTAATTTCACTCCCACACGTTTGCAGAAGCTTCTTCTGGGTTCTTCTGCTAGCTTGGTTCTGATCTCCCAGCAGTCGAGGGTGAGGGATCAGGCTGAGCTGGCAGGGGCTCTCAAACTGTGGGGGTGCCACTTGTCAGCGGGTAGAAGAGTACGTGAAGTTCCAAATACTCCCTCAAGAGGATGTGGTAAAGAAAGGGGCCAGGTCAGGGGAGCAAAATAAATCCTCAGAGCTTTCCCAGTGGATCAGAATGAATAAAGAGTGGGCAGAAAGGGTTAGGCTTGGGAGGATGAGAATAGGACTAGGTTCAGGTTTAAGGTTTGGGGTCACATTGTGTTCTTACAAAAACTTGTGCCTGGCGTCTGGTCTGTCATTGTCCAGGAACAACTCCTGTGAAGCAAGCAAGTGCTGAGAGGAAGGGAGGGAGGGAGGGGGGGAGGTAGAAAAGAGGGCGAGAGGGAGGGAGAGGGGAAGAGGGAGAGGGAAGAGCGGAAAGCAGAGCAGAGAGGGGGAAAGAGCGAGAGAGGGAGCAGGAGCCAGATTGAAAGCGGGAGAAGGAGGGGGAGCAGGAGGCAGAGCAGGAGAGGTGAGGGGGAGAGGGGGAATGGGGGAGTGGGACAGGGAGTGAGAGAGGGAGGGGGAGCGCGAGAGCGATGAGACAGTACTTGGGGCCAGGGGGCCTTATTGAGTGCCAAGTGGGCGGCTAAGCTGGGTTTGACCTGGCCGAGGTGGACGGCATGCAGGATCCCGCGGTACGTGGCAGTCGGGCGGGGAGTGTACCAGCAGAACGCCTGGATGGGTCCAGCTGGCACGGCCACGCCCCTCCACCGCGACCCCTACCACAACCTCTTTGCCCAGGTGGGTTACGATCACACGAGCACACCCCGCCCTTGAATCCCCAGCCCCTGGACCTTGAGTTTGACATCCTTTGCCTGATAGGTTCGAATTGCTCTCTCCTAAGCCGGGGTGAACTTCTCGCCTATCTCCTCCTCCTCCTCCTCCTCCTTTTTCTTAGACAGTCCGCCTCACGTTCGACGGCAAGTGCGACCCCTTCCCCACGCTCAGCCCTAAATTTTCTGGGCCCTGGAGGTCTTCTTAAAATCCTCTGGGCCCAGCTCAGAATCCCAATAAGCACACCTAACCACAATGACCCCTCTCTGGAACCCTAAAATCAACTGGTCTACAAGTGGAGCCCCCTAGAAGCAGAGTCCAAACACCAGAGCCGAGATCGAGCCTGGGCGATGCCCAGTTCCCAAGAGAGAGGGGGGGGGGGTCCTGCGCTGGAATGCCAGCTGTCGTGCCTGCTGCTGCCTCCTGGTCTCTGTCTATCCTGACATTCATAGTGATCAAGCTCTCTGAAGGAAAGCGTCCATTGTTGCCCCCATTGCCGCTGCCGACGCCGCTCTACGCTCAACACCTGCACCCAGAACGGTGCCGCTGCTGTCCGTTGCCGCCTCTGCCGGGTGTCCCTGCTCCTGCCCGCTGCCCCTCTGCAGCCGGTGATGCTGCTGCTGCTGCTGCTCCTGCTGCCGCTGCAGCTCCTGCTGCTAATGGCCCTGCTGGTGGCCAAGCACGACAGAACGAGCAAAGCCTTTTTGGTCCCTCCCCCCCCCCCCCTTCTTGCCCCTACCTTGCCCCTACCTTTCCCCTATCTTTCCCCACATTTCCCCACATTTCCCTGCCTTTTCTATAACCTTTTCCCTCCTCAACCGATGCCCCCCTTCTAGTGTGGCGCATCTGGGAACCGCAGCCTGGGCTGTTAGGTGTGAGCTTCTCTCCTCTCATCCCCGCTGGAGGCTCTATACCCCTCCGGATCACTCTTGCGTGGACCCATGCTGCGTCTCATGAGCACTTCTTTCGCTTAGGCACCGTTGGTCCATTGTCTATAAAGTCCGCAGCCCGAGGCGACTCCAGCCTCAGGAGAGCACAGCAGAGGAGACAAAGAGACGCAAAGATACGGGGACACAGAGAGGGTGAGGGAGTGACAAAAGGATCACAAGTGAGAGAGAGAGGGACAGGATGCGGAGGGAGGGAGTGAGGGAGGGAGGGAGGGAGTTTGCATACCTTTGCTTTTTGTGGACTCAGACGAGCCCCAAGTCCAACCCCGACTGGAAGCCCTGATTCGCTCCTTGCTCCATGCTTGCACTGCTTGCTGGTCCCAACACTCCCCCCAGCCTCCACCTGGAGCCTGTGAGCTTACTCAGCACTGGGCGCGCCTGGGAACCTGCCAGGTGTGGGGCTCCAAGACCATCCGCCTATATGCACCCGAGCGGAGCCCAGAGCTGCAGCCCTTCACGACGTCCCTGTTCCTCCGCAACACTTCTCAGGTCTGCCCTCTTTTTTTTTACTTCTCCCCTCTCTCCATCCCCCTCACCAGTACGTCAGTCAAAACGCACGTGTGTGTGTATGCCTGTGTGGTTGTGTGTGTCTATGAACATACCCACAAGTGTATACATGCATACATATATATATATATATATATATGGATGTATGCATGGGTTGTTTGGACATGGTGAGCAAGTATTACATATGATGTGATGTATTTGCAAGTGGAAAGTAGACAGCTGTCCTTTTTTGATTCCGTGGGTGGCTAGCGGCTCACGAAGCAGCATGACGGGATCTGGCGATTTGCGGAAGGCACTCTGAGATTGACCAAGGTTGACTGCCGGTGACTGGAGCTGACTGGGATCCTCGACCGCATGCGTACTCCCTCGCCAGCAGCCCTTGTGACTGGGCTCCATCCTTGAGCTAGGGCTACTTTTTCCAAAACAATATGCTGGAAGATATTGGGCAGCCATCTTGTCGGCGACGCCCAGAGCAAGTGTGGCATCTGTTGCGCACTCAAATGTTATGTGCTGGCGATTCTACGGAGTGACAGTACCGGTGCCTGAGTCCGCAGAGTCTGTCCAGAAGACACGTGTCACGAGCAGACACGTGTCGCAGGATTGGAGAATGTAGCCTACATTCAACGCAAGCCCTGGGCCTGGCGCCGACTTGGGTCATGAAACGGGGCAGCAAGGTGCAAGTGAAGGAACAAAGTAAAGGTGCAGGAAGGGGCCCTCGAGAGACTTAACTTTGGTGGTCCCGGAGACTGGCAATGCGGGACTCAGGCCGGCTGGACGAAACTTGTATACATCACCAATTGCTGAGATTTCCACGATCAGGCGGGGAGTGTAGCTGAGGCGCTCCCCGCAGGTTCAGCAGCATGGGGGGGCTGCTAGGTCTGGCGGGGTGTAAAGAGTGCCATTCACTCATGAGGACATCACATTAACTAAATTTTAAATAAGAACGTGTCTTCGCGGTGTGCGGGAGGTGGGCAGGTGGATGTGGAGGCGCCAGATGTCGGCAAGCAGTGGCCTGCGTTTGTCGACGTGCCTTTCTGGGAGTGCCAGCTCAACGCCGGCGACCTGCTGTACATCCCTCTCAAGTGGTGGGCGTTTCTCTCCAATGGAACACTTGTCGTGCATAGGGTTGATCTCATTTGTCCATATGTATCAATGTGGAGTGACAGCCTCCGTGTTGAAGCAGGTTGAAGCTTGTGCTCTTTGAATACGAGGCCCTGGTAATGTGGACAGCTGTCATCACTACCTGGCAGTAGTTGTTCATTGTTGACACACGATTGGCCGGCTCTGCTCGCACATATGTTGAGAGGACATATTTCTCAATTTCCATGCGTATTCTTAGTGCTCATTTTTTCCAAGTTCTAGGGTTTGCTGTCAAGCTGGGAGACATTGCTTACTGGTGAGGCGAGTCTCGCGCGTCTGCTTACGAGTGATGTCTTGTTTGTGCAATGGGTGGCAGGTGGCACTACATTAGGGCACGAGAAGCGAGCCTATCAATGAGCTTCTGGTGGACATGATGGCAGTTCTCCTCCTGCGTGAGAGGATGCGCTTCAAGCACAGGGGTCTACATCGGAGAGTTGCTTACAACCAATTCCTTATTTTTCTGGTAGCTAGTACATTGGTGATGGGTACACCATTGCACCATCTCTCGTGCACAATTTAGCACACACATGTGTGCACATTTTTTGTTAGCACATCTCAATAGTTGGTGCTTGAAGAAGCTATTGAATATTACCTTCATGGCGATGTACGCATTCCATGATTTCCATCATATTATCTTAAATGACCTATTCCTTATTGAATCAAAGTCTCTTCTCAATATTGCAGCAAAACTTGCATCGCTCAAGTACTATAACGGCATCCATTGCTTATTGAGGTGAAACGGAGACTACATATGTTAATGTTTAAGCATCTGACAACATGCATCGATGTTCCGCGTTTGTGTTTAACAGAAAGCACGCTCTATTTAAGACTAGAGACCTCTATGTTAGCAACTTGGGGGCAATCTTTGCAACATCACTTCTAAAATTGACCCGAATACACAGCCTTTTCAACCGGCATGATGGCGCTAGCATGTTGTACGCAATGTATGACCAAGTACATCTTAAGATTATATAGAGCCTGAAGCCCAAACTTGACAGCATATTCTTTTGGGTTGTGCCCCAATATCAATTTTAAGAGGATTATAACTATGTCCACTTCTATTGCATTGATATTGTACAAAGTTTTTAGTTTCTTCGTTTTTTAAAAGGAGACGTTCCTTGTGTAGCTGCTCAAGTAGGAATTGATTGATTACTTAAATCAGCTGAAAATTGGGGGGAAAAGGTCCCTAGTAAACAAGTGCGTCGAGGAATAGCTTGTTACTCGGTCGCTACTTCGGTGAGCCCAGTCCTATTTGCCCTTGTGTGCATGCAGGACTGCACGAGTGCTGCAAGTAAATCCACGACGTTCTAACGATACAATGGGTGTCGCTGGGGCCACGTCGTCTTTTGATTCTACGTTTCCGTATCCATAGGTATCAATTGGTATGCATCCATAACGGTTTGTGGACGGAAGCTTCTACTTACTCACGCCTTAGACGTCAAATATTGCTCAAATCCCGCTTGGCTGGGACTTCCTTTTTTTTGACGGCCAGCTTAGGCACAGGATGCGCGGAGCCATCTGACGGCTCAGAATTGAAGTTCCGGGTGGCTTCTAGTTATCGTGCGGACTTGTGCCGGGGACGAGGAACCGGATTGTACTATTTAAACGGATAGAGACGTAGCCGCGATATCCACCTCTGCCTTCTCCCTGCTACCCTCTTACCACAAGCTTCTGCGGGAGCTCGTCCGAGGTCATCAGCGATCAGGCACTTTGCCCGCCAGCTGATTATCTCGGCGAACCTTGTGTGAGTAGCAGGGATCAGCTTTAGCATCAGCAAGCGCAGCTTGCGTTTGTCACTCTACTTCCGCTTCCTTCTTATCTCTATCCTCCTCTGTCTCCTCTTTCCTCTACTTCTCCGGGGTCCATCATGGCTTCCATCCTAGCTCAGAATGCAGGACTTAGTGCTGTAACAGCAATCAGGTCCCAATTGAACGCGGGAAGCAAGAAGAGACCCTCCGTCTCTGCTCAAGCTGCGCCCAAAAATTTGTCGCAATTTGCGGGCCTCCGCAGCATAAACGGTCTGCCTGGAGCAGCACCCAGTGTGAGCGCCAGGGAGTCCCTGATGAGAAGCGCTCAGACCTCAAGCGCTGGCTCTGCCATCAGGCCTGTCGTCAAGTGCGCGGCTGATCGTACGTTCCATTATCTCCTACTGAGCCCCGCTCTGCACTTGACTGCTAGATGTATATGCATGTATATGCTCATCTGTTACACTTACTCTTAATACTTATTGTTGGACCAAGCCAGACGAGCTTCCTTCGGCCGCTTATCTATCTGGTGATTGTGTTTCCTCTCCCCTCTTTGCTCCTTTAGAACCTGCATCTTGCAGATTATCAAGCAAGCTGATTGCATGTATTTCCCTTGCTGTTCCTTGGTTTCTTATGGAGACGAAGCCCACTGTTTGATTGGAAGCTTATGACGCAAAGGCAAGTATAATATGATTGTCTGAGTGTGGCTTATATCGTAAGAGATATTTGGGACTGCTGGGTGCTTTTTGTCTGCTCTACTTATTCTCTCTTACAATTGTACTTAAGGAGCACATGCTCACAGACTGATGAGGTAGCTCCTGTAAGGTTTTCGAGCACCCTTAGAAGGTTGTTGGAAACGTATTTCACCCCTGGGGCCATGTTGAGCAATGTCTCTTTGCCGGTAAGCTTGAGCATGCACGTAAATCTTTCCTCACCTCACCATATCTCACTTGGAAAGGAGTTCTGGGCCCTGGAGATTTTTAATCTTTCCTCATGGGAAGATGGAAATGCTAGCTACATATATAAGCGTGTATTAGCTTCAACTCCCGGCTTGAAGGACACGTGGCATGCTACAGGAAGCCGTCGTAGCGAATGTCTAGTTGTGTAATGACGTGTCACCCGGCTTTTCCACCTGTTGAATTGTCCAAAGAAGACGAGTGACCAATTGAACAGGAGCTCTTCCACACGCTTGTGCAATGTTTTCCACGCGCTGCACCCTTGAAGACTACGAGTGGCATTTATGTTTCATTCTTCTTTTTTTTTGTGATAAAATATATACCAATGAAGAGACACATCTCCCCTGTGTGAGGGGAGCGATGCGCTGAAGGAGGCACCTTCCTAACGTTTGAGAAGCAGCTGCTGACATTTCATCCACCCCCCCTCCGCCCCTCCCTACCTCCCTCCCTTCCCCCTTCCTCCCTGCCTGCCTGCCTGCCTGTCTCCCTCCTTCCCCTGCCTGCCTGCCTGCCTGTCTCCCTTCCTCCCCTGGCTGCCTGCCTGGCTGGCTGCGTGCAGAGGGCGAGAAGCGGACGGTGCAGCTAGAGAAGTACCGCAACATCGGCATCATGGCGCACATCGACGCAGGCAAGACGACGACGACGGAGCGCGTGCTCTTCTACACGGGCAAGAACTACAAGATTGGCGAGGTGCACGAGGGCACGGCCACCATGGACTGGATGGAGCAGGAGCAGGAGCGCGGCATCACCATCACGTCTGCCGCCACCACGTGCTCCTGGAACGGACACCGCATCAACATCATCGACACACCCGGCCACGTTGACTTCACGCTCGAGGTCGAGCGCGCGCTGCGCGTGCTCGACGGCGCCATCTGCCTCTTTGACAGCGTGGCGGGCGTGGAGCCCCAGTCGGAGGTAAGCATGCGGGCGAGCTAGTGTCTTGACGGGGCCCGCGCCCGTTTGGCTGGCTGCCCACCCGGTCGCCGGCCACCTTCTCCTCCTTGACGTGTTGGCCGCAGCTCTCTCTCTCTCTCTCTCTCTCTCTCTCTCTCTCTCTCTCTCTCTCTCTCT
>WELA01002318.1:193534-216683 GCA_009602735.1 Mesotaenium endlicherianum
GGGGGGGGGGACGCTTTTGCTGCAGGCCGAGAGAACCTCCCTACCAGGCCCCCTCAGGAGTGGGCTGAAGCCAGCCCTCCTTGACGCTCTCCTGGAAGCTCCAGGTGGGCCAGCCGTAGCGCTGGATCTTGTGCGACCAGAAGAACCAGCCAGCTGTCGCCTTCCCGTAGGCCTCCTGCTGCGCGCGGCCGTACGCGGCATAGTCGAGGTCTGTCGGGTTCGCGTCGCCGAGGAGCGCCATGGACCACTCGCCGACCATCGCAGGCCGCCCGCCGGCCTGCAGGCGCGCGATGCTGGCGGTGCGGTTGGCGTGCACGTAGGCCACGTTGAAGGCCGTGTCGCGGCCCTCAAAGACGGGGTCGAACAGGTTAAAGTAGTGCGCCTCAAGGATCACGTTGCTGAACCCGTCGCGCTCCTCCATGAAGCCCTCAAGCTCGAAGGGGTCTGGCGCGTCGACGCGCGGCTGCAGCGACACGTGCGCGCACCGCGAGTGCCGCCGCACCGCCGCGTACGCCGCCTGATAGTACTCCTTGAGGACGTTCAGGGGGGCGCCCTCCACAGTGGGCTCGTTCAGCAGCCCCAGGCCGAGGAACGCCGCCCGGGCGGCGTACCGCGCCGCGACGAACTCGGCCGCGCCCACCATCTGCTGGACGCGCGTCGCGTTCCCGCCCCACTCCGCCACGCCGTCCCGGCTCCCCGAGTGCTCGAGGCCGTTCTGGGAGCCGGGGGCGCCGTGCAGGGAGACCCAGATCCCGATCCCGTACTTTTCTCCGAGGTCAAACGCGAGGTCCAGAAACCGCAGGGCCGTGTCCTGTGTGAACGGGTACTGGGCCCTCGCCCTCTTGCTGCCCCTGCTCCCCTCGGCCCCCTCCGTCTCCCTCTCCCCCTCTCCTCCCAGCTCCGCCTCCGCCTTCTCCTCCTCCTTCGTCTCCTCCTCCGTCTCTTCTCCCTGCTGCGCAATCCAGTGCCCCACGGGAATCCGCACCGCGTTCACATTAAGCTCCGAGAGGTACGCAAAGTCGTCTTCCGTGATGAACGTCGCGTAGTGCCGGTCCATCTCCGCCAGGACGCCCGCGCTCCCGCTCTCCTGCTCGCCCCCCCCGCCCTTCAGCTGCTGCTGCTGCTGCTGCTGGGCAAGGAGCTGGCTCAGCTGCCAGTGGCCGCGGACACCTGTCAGCTGCACCATGCGGAAGGCGCAGCGCCCGTGCCAGTCCTTGCTGCCGCGGGCGGTGCTGATGCTGCCGCCCGCCACGTCAACCGAGAGGCTGCCGTCGTCGTGCGCCTGCAGGTAGCTCCCATCGGCCGTGCGGATGAGGTACTTAGACCGATCGTCGGGATCCGCCAACAGGTGGAAGGTCTCCGTGCCCGCCTCCGTGGGCTCCCCCTGGTCCGCCCGGAGAGTGCCGCCCAGCCCCTCGCCGCCCGCTGCCTCGCCGCCCGCTGCTCCGTCCCTCTGGAAACTCCAGTACATGCGGTCGCTCACACGCATCTGGAAGCCCCCGGATTGGTTGGTGCGCAGGTGGAAGGTCTCGTCCTCTCCGGGCTCTGACACGGAGCACGAGATTGCGGCATCTGGGCCGTTGGACGCGGAGATCCACTTGCCCGTCCGCACAGACCTCATTTGGAACTGCAGGAAGAGAGAGGGAGACAGGGAAGGGTTGAGAGGGACAGAGAGAGACACACACGGAGAGAGTATAGAGGAGCATTAGCACAAGCTTCTGAGAAAAGAGGGAAAACGGAAAGTCTCGTCCAGCGCCAAGGCAGAGAGAAGCTGTGCCACTCGGCACTCTCTTCCCTTTTTTGCGCAGAACATCATGTATGTAGCCCATGCCCGCCACCTGGCAGCCTCATGCACTATGCACGTGCAAGCATTCTTGCAACTCTGATCGACAGCAGAAAGCAGAAAGCGGAGCAGCAGCATCAGAAGAGGCACAAGCAGAAGGCAGAAACAGAAGGAAGAAGCAGAAGCAGAGAGGAAACAGGAAGCAGAGAGCGGAACCTCAAAGAAGGAAGCGCAAGCGGGAGGGTGCAGACAAGGCAAGGCACGGGACGACACGGCACGGCACGACTGAAGCAAGACTGGCACGGGACTGGCACGGGACTGGCACGGGGCTGGGAGCGCCTGGTGATGCCATTCATGGCCGCTGCCGGCTGCCAAGCCCTCACCTGCAGGCCGTCGGTGAGCAGCGGCACGCGCAGGAACGCCGTGGGGCCCATCCAGGCCTCGCGCATGAGCCAGTTGCCGAGGTTGACGCCGCGCATGGAGGGCACGCGCATCGTCTCGCGCGCCTCGAACGTCTCGGCCAGGGCAGGGTTGGGCGTGCACGCCAGCGAGCCGTTGGCGCGCACCCACAGGTAGCGCCCGTCGTGCGCCCTCAGATGCAGCCTGGACGGGCTGCCCTCGACCTGGTATATGCACAGATTGAGAATGTTAGTTATGTTATAGAACAGATATGAAATGTATGAAAGCATCATACGGTGCAGACGGTGCATGAACAGAAGCATGAAGAGGTAGATATGGATGTGTGAGTATGAATGATTTGTGTATGTGGACTTGCAGACATACACCTGTCGACGAGTAATCAGTACAAAAAGAAAAAGTAGAAACAACTGCGTGTGAAGGTGTGTGCCTGTGTGCGTGTGCGTGCTATAGGCCAGAACATCATCCAGCATGGGATGATCGAAAATACGAGCGCTGGCGAAAGGATGACGCACCAACAGACACAAAGATAGAGACTCGGACGTAGCATATGAAGATGTGAACATATGAAAGAAGTGAAAATTTGAGCCACAACTGCTGATTCTGGTAGACATGTCGTGCATTTGCACTCACCAGCGTGCATGAAGCTTATGCAACAGACATCAGAATATGTACGTGCTGTGTGTGCTTTTAACTTCTTTAAGCATGATAAAGTTTCATATAAGTTAGAGGGGCATACAGAAAAGGCCCTTGCTTGTCACATTCAAAATCTTTTCCTTTCTCCTTCAACCTTGCGCTCGTACTGGCCTTGCTGGAAGGCTAGCAGCTCTCCCTCAGGCATGTGGGCAACGGCCAAGAACTGACCGGCAGGATGGTGAAGAGGGTGGCGGGGCCCGCCACCAGGCGGTCGGCTGACACTGATGAGTCGCGCCTAGCTGTCAGGTAGGCGCCACTTGGCGCGAGCAGGTGCCCCTCCGTGGAGCTCACACGCTGCACGGTCCAGAACTGCGACGGGGCCAGGCTCTCGGCAAACGCGCCGACGTCGCGCCACGTGTCGTCTCCGGGGGTCGCACCGGCGAGCCACATGTTGGAGGACAGCGAACGCAGCTGCACCTGGGCTCCATCCTGATTTTTTTTTGGTGCAATATTATACCAAAAGAGGAACACACACATGCGCACACACAGTTCAGTCTAGAGTCAGATAGTGTCTTGCCAACAGCTGTGCGTGCTGCCACCCGATTGCAATGGCCACCCTAATGAATACTCTCCAGCTTCATCCACGCCACACCTCTGCCCCCTCACAACCCCTTCATCTTGCGTCCCCCCCCTCCCCCCTNGGGGGGGGGGGGGGGGGGGGGGGGGGGGGGGGGGGGGGGGGGGGGGGGGGGGGGGGGGGGGGGGGGGGGGGGGGGGGGGGGGGGGGGGGGGGGGGGGGGGGGGGGGGGGGGGGGGGGGGGGGGGGGGGGGGGGGGGGGGGGGGGGGGGGGGGGGGGGGGGGGGGGGGGGGGGGGGGGGGGGGGGGGGGGGGGGGGGGGGGGGGGGGGGGGGGGGGGGGGGGGGGGGGGGGGGGGGGGGGGGGGGGGGGGGGGGGGGGGGGGGGGGGGGGGGGGGGGGGGGGGGGGGGGGGGGGGGGGGGGGGGGGGGGGGGGGGGGGGGGGGGGGGGGGGGGGGGGGGGGGGGGGGGGGGGGGGGGGGGGGGGGGGGGGGGGGGGGGGGGGGGGGGGGGGGGGGGGGGGGGGGGGGGGGGGGGGGGGGGGGGGGGGGGGGGGGGGGGGGGCGTACGAGCATGGCGTTGGACCACCACGAGGAGACCATGGAGGGCACGTCCACCGCAGCTCCCCGCTCCTTCTGGGAGCAGCAGGGCCCCGAGCACTGCAGATCGTGCCAGCTGGCGGGCCCCTCCGGCGCCGCTGCCACCTCTGGGGGCTGCTCGGGTGCCCCCGTTCTCTTCCACCTGGCACAATATCACCGCGAGGTATAAATTTTAGCATATATAAATATTTTGTAACAAGCATGCCACCCTTGGAAATGTAGGATGTTGATGCGTGAATGACGCGGGGAGTGAACAGTGGACAGGTGTCGGCACATCTAGGCGCCAAGTGGCAAGTCCTAGAAACAAACGGCCAGGGATGTTCTTTCTGTCTTCCTGACCAAACCGCTCACGCACACACACGCACACGCGCGCAGCGCGCACACGCACACACACACACGCACACACACACACGCACACGCACACGCACACACACGCACACGCGCGGAGCACAAACACACGCACACACACACAAGCACACACACACACACACACGCGCCACATGCACACACGCACACACGCACACATCCACGCGTACTGGAGAGGAGAGCCATGGCATACGTTTAATAATCGTGTGGTGCAGACTATAAGACGTGAAATGTTCAAAGCGTCAGCTGACGAAGCCGTGCGCCCATCTCGCACTCACCTGCCCTGACCTGCCTGAGCTGAGCTGGCCAGCAGAGAGAGGCCCCAACACCACAGGCTGGCTGAACAACACCCCCATTGAGACTAAGACAGATGTCGGAGAAGTAGAAGAGGAGGACAGAGGAAGACGGGACACAGAAGCACGGCAGAACACAGAATGCAATTAGAGTTTGCGTCAAAGAGGAGGCGGCGGCGGCGGCGGCGCGGGAGGAGGCAGAGAAAGAGGAGGAAGTGGAGGAGGAGGAGGAGGAGGAGGAGGAGGACGTGAAGGGGGGAGAGGGGGAAGTGTGGACAAGTGGCGCACCTGCGGCGTGCGACGAGGTCGTCAGTCAGCAGCATGACTCCGAGCATGAGCATCGCCAGCAAGGCAGCCATTACAGCTGTCTGCGGGAGGTAGCCCCCCCCGCAAGAGGGCCGCTTCCTCTCCAGGTCTTTTCTGGGGGGGGGAGAGCCTCTCCCGGGGCGGGCCCCAGCAAGCGAGGGTATCTGCAGGAAGGACCACCAGCGAGCGCTCGCAGCCCCGTGGGATGAGGGGCTGGGGAAGGCGTACTTGGGGGGGGGAGCAAAGACTTTCACGTTGCTGCTCTTCTTGGCCCCGCCCTTTGCCGCCCGGTCGTCGTCGTCAGCGGCGTCACTTGCGCCGCCCTTCCGGCTCTTCTTCTGGCCGCCCCAGAGGGGGGACAGGTGCATGCGGGCGAAGGTGCCCAGCGAGACAGGTGGCTCCCTGGGATTGGCTGCCGAGGAGATGAGCGGCGTGGTGACGTCGCAGTCTTCAGCGCCCGACGGGGGCGAGCTCCTTCGCATGTGCAAGGTCCCTCCGCCATTGGTGGGGGCGCCTGCCTGGGTCGGGGAGGTGGGTATGATGAGCTTCGTCAGATTCTTCGGAACAGTGCTCGCCTTGCCGCCCGCCCCAGGAGGGCCAGCGCTTGCACTTGGCCCGCTGCCCGCATGGGGGTCACTGCCACTGGAGTCCTTTTCATATGACCGGGGCATCCCAGACTCTGACTTCCCACCTGCCTGACCTTCTGCGCTGGGCGGCGCTGCCTGGGGGAGAAGTGCACCTGTCCAGGCGCTTGCATCACTGGCGCCTGTACTCAGGTGGGCCCTGGCTTTGGCCGCAGGCAAGTTGGGGGAGGTGGTGACACCCTGGGCAGGAGAAAGAGCCCGAGGAGAAGAACCAAGGGGAGGCGTTTGGAGCCCCCCAGGTTCTTGTGAGGGGCGAAAGCGCGTGGCACCGGCGGCGTCAGCCCTAAACGAGGCTGGAATGTCAGCTGCTACGCCTGCAAGAGTGACTCCTTCCCCCTCCCCCTCTCCCCTCCCCTCCCCCTCTCCTTTCCCTCCATCTTGCGTTTGGGCTCTCACTGGCAGCACTTGGACTCCTGAGCAAGCTGTTCTTGTCTCAGTGGCTTGGACTCCTTCTTCGCCTGGCAAGACATCCCAGCCGATCGATACTTCCCTGTAAAGCGCAGGTGGTTCTCCTGTGCCCGCCACAGCCCCATGGGACTGCGTTACACCTGTGCCGTGCTTCCTATCCTCTTCGAGTAGCCTCCGTAAACCCTGTGGTTTCGAGTCAAAAGAGGTCTCGGCCGCCATTCCAGCGGCTTTTTGGCCGAAGTCGCTCTGACTCCCTGCGCCGACTGCAGGTGCGTGCAAACGAGAGACTTCTACCAGCCCCGCGAAAATATTTCCCCACCTCCCCCACTCTACAGTGAATTCCTTCGTCGGTTCGTGGAGTGAGTCAACAAGCTCATTGGGCCCTGCTCTTGCAGATTTTCGAGCTGTCTGAGCGCCTAAAGCTGAAGTTGAACCCCTTCTAACACTAGTTTCTACCTCACTCCGATATTCGATTTCAGAACGCAGACTTCTTCCGCTGCGGCGTTGTACATTATTTAACGCACATTATGCCACTCAAGGCATCAGCCATCCATTATTGTGCTGCTAGTGCTGTGAGGGAGTTGGCATCACGGTATTCCACTCTGCGACGAGACGTGAATGCGGTATGGAATTCGGACAATATGCTGGCGAATGAGTTGGTGAGTGGATATAAGGATTTACTAACATGGGTGCCCAATTGCCAGGTATGTCGGTGATCGTGGCGCCCAAATCCATTTCGTTTTTGGTTTGCATTGCCCAGCCTTGCAGGCAACTTGCAGTGACTGGCAGACTCTTGTGAGTCGTACTTGGACGTACCGTTTTACACGATGCACTCAGGATGCACTCAGGTATATATGCCAACGGATGGCAACGGATGTCATGATATTTACCCCGTCGTGTTTATCGGACTAATTGTTTCTTTCGCTACTTAAAGGTGCAGCTGTATATGTTACAAGGAGCTCAACTGAGCAAATCACATAGGCGTGTCGTTTTGTCTAAACTTACTGCTTAATATATTTTGGTAGATTTATTACTACCTTCATTTTTTGACCAACTTAATGCCAATTTTCATTTTATATCACTGAATGTGCTGATCGCAGATCGGGCACTTTTCGTGTTGAAATGTAGGACCACGTTACCACTATTTATCAGTGCTCTACATATTGGTTCCTAAATCATGGGCGATACAAAGTCTGCTGTGCTTTGATAAAGTTTGCACCGGTTTGCATTTTTTGCAACTTTTGCACCAGGTTTGCAACGTCAGCTTCGTTCAGCCTTTATACTAAATAGCATGCGTTTGAGTTGAACCCCCTTCCAAGTTCCCACACCTTCATTGACTTTAATATTTCCTTGTCCTTGCAGACACTTGCGAGCAAGGTGGCTCCAGGTGGTCAATGACATCAATGTTCACCCTGGCTTTCTTAAGGAGTACCCGGAAGTGCACACGAGCAAACACTCTCAAAATTAATCAATACCTGGTCCAAATGGGTCCAACCTGGTCGATCCGTATCTGTGACCACCAGCTAACCACCACGGAAAGTGCACCAGACTACAGTACAGTCCAGACCCGACTCCGGAGTCGGACTGCGGACTCCGGACTCCGGACTCCGGACTTAACACGAGAATTGCCCAGAATTTGTCCAGAATTGCCCAAAATTGCCACAGAATGACGAATGATCGCGACGGACGATTGTGACCACTAGCTGAGCCAATTCCGTAGCGCTTGACCTGCACAAGAACAATCAACCCATACTCCCAGATTCGTCGGGTTTCCTTCGCCACTCTGTCGAAAAACGTGTTCTCGACTCTTCGCTACTCTGGCGAAGCTTTTTCCGTTGTAATGTGAAGTCTTCGACCGTTTGCCCAAGCACATCGACTCAGCTTGTGGAAAATCAACCCATTTTCTCAATCTAAATCGATTATTTTGCCAAAACACCATTCTGCAAAATCGACTTTTTCGCGATTTGGCTCGCCTCCAAATCGCGTTTTTCGCCATTTCCTTGTGACGGCGTGAGGAATGGTGAGCAATGGCGAGCAACCTGCTGTCAAACCCTCTGAACCCGCACGTTTGCCTCGTGGAAGCGTCAGAATTGCGAACGCTTCAAAGCATGAAAAGCGAGCGAATAAATGCCTGCGCCAGGCCTGCGCCAGCCTCCGCTCTCACCCAAATCTGCCCAGATTCACCAAATGGATTACACGTGCTTCCAGATTTGGCCATTCCGTTGGAGACTTTTCCCACGAACGTCGAAATTGTTTATTTGGGCGCCTTTTGTCAGAATTGCTTAGATCCTCACGATCGTGCTCATCCCATTGATTTTTTTCGTGGGTGCGTCGAGCGTGTGAATCTTTTGGTCCTGGATGGTCCTGGAGGTTTCACACAAGCGACGGACACGTACGTGCGAGCAACCGTCCACCATGCATGCGGGCGCCGGGAATGGAGCACTGGGGTGCCTGCCTACACGAATGAAGTCGAGCATGTGTGCGTACCTTCGTGCGGGCCTGCGTGCGGGCCAGCATGCATGTGTGCGTACGTGNTCTCTCTCTCTCTCTCTCTCTCTCTCTCTCTCTCTTGTCTAGCACTCACTTGTCTCCTACATACTCTGTCGATTGTTTTGTACTTGTTGAGTGTATCAGTGGTTGTCGCAACTGGCACTGTCGGCATACGCTAAGCATCGATACTACTGAAGGAAGAAAGGGCCCTAACAGTAGGTGACAACTACTAGGGAGGGACTACTCTCTGGACTGGGATATCAAGCGACTGACCTACGTGTTGTGGGTAAAAATCCCCCTATTAGGGGGAAAAGCCCACAGCTTATCAGCTGCAAAAGTGTAAAGAATGACAAAAATTGAACTGGGCACTACTTGGCAAATGGGCAGTTACTCGGTATAGCAAAAACGAGCTATGAAAACCTGTAAACAAGCTGGAGCGAGGTGCAGACACCTAAAGTAAGAGCAACCGAGCCGATTGTGACGAGCAACTTCATAATGGAAAGCTATGTTATGGCGGCGAGGAAGAATGTCATGTTTGCGACTAAAAGTGAATGGTGGCATGCACTACGAGCAAACTACACGTACAAGTGAGGCAAGCGAGAGTGCTTAATCATACATCACGAGCATTTAGTCACGTCACGAAGCAATGAATCATCTGACTCATAAGAACGAACATACAAAGCTAACATCATTATGGTGTTAGCTCGCGGTCTAAGTAGCATGCTCTCTCTTATGTCCAAACGCAAATCGAACCAAACGAAAGTCTGACTGCATTGATTGACGCGTCATCGCGTCACTACTCACACAAATCCAAATTATGATAATACCAAAAAATTCCACCTAGGATCGACTATCGACTTAATGTGTGCGACCTATCCCCAAGTGACGTGACACCCACTCTCATCCCTTATCCTCCCTATCTCCTAGCAATCTCGGGGGCTTACCCGTCGAGATTGCCTACGGTACGTGACAACCTAGCCATGGACTGTAGGGGATCCCACTGAGTACCCGCGCCGACCCTTCAGGCGAGCGAACCTGAGGGTCGACCTCCAGATGTGGTGGTGGCAACGCCACACATGGAGGGAAGAGGTATGCGCGTGATCTTGGGGGAGCCTCACAGCTGCTCAACAGCAGATCCTCGTGAGCACAACATGGGTCCCATTGTTCACCACAACTGCCCACAGACTAGACCATCTTCGCCTACCACCCTAACCCGACTAACCAGTAAGCCTGTCATTGGTCCTCCACCCGTATGTGCGACTACTAGACACCAAAGGGAGTCGACAAGGACGGGCATGACATGGGGGATTCGGATGGTGGGTGAGGGCCAAGCTAGCTAGGAGCTTCTCAAACTTAGTTGTGCTAGCTCAAGTCCCCTCATGAGGCCACTTTTGAGTTGCCATGAGACCTCTTCGGACTTAGTCTGAACCATCAACTCTCACACGCACCTCACCACCGCAAGTCGTGGGTCGACACTTGCTAGTTAACTTACTACGGTTGCTACCGGTTGACCTGGCTGCTATTTGGTAGTGGATGGACAGGGAGCATTGGCCACGACGGTAATACACTCTTATAGTAGAGGGAGTGTAGGCTTTGCACCACCACCACATTTCTCGTGGCATACACTACTCAAACGTGGTGCCCGAAGATACTTGAGCATCTAATTTGTACGCGCCTTCTGTAACACCGCGCATAATGCCAACTAACAGTTAGGTAGGATATTTTTGCACACTACAGAGATCGGATTAGGAAGCGAGACACATGTTAGTACTAAAAGCATGCCTTCTTGCTCAGGAAGGCACTTGAAATTGTATGTCTACAATTCGTTACTATAAAACCTTCTTATCCAATTGTCTTCCCAAATCTCGTCAAGTCTTCCAACGTTCATATTAACTAAGACTGAGGGGCTCCCTTGAGCTGAGCTACCCTACCTTTCACTCGGGTTTGGTAAGATTGTATTAAGCACACGTCTACTTTCTCCTTTTGCTCTGTAGCCTCGTACCCACCACAGTCTTGTGAGCTCCTTCGCGGAGAGGAAAGTCCCTAATTCCCAAGTCCTTCGCGACTCTCTCTCTCTCTCTAAACTAACTTGCTGACACATTCTTTGACAACTGGTGATTGCCTCAAGCAAGCAAAGTGCCTAAAAGTGCATCGATAGTGATAGACTAGATAGATTAATGTGCAGATGACGCCTTCGGCAGATGGCGAATCGAGATGATAAAAAATGGTTGTGCATTTGGCTCACCGAGGTATTTTTGACGTTGTTATTTACCTTATAGACGATGCGACCTGATATGCGGCGCCATGGCATTGCCGTTGAAGAGTAAACTTATTCCATATACATATGTTACATTTGCTTCCGAGGTCAGCATTTGAGAACGAGATCAACTTTGTGCAAAATCTAGTGACAGATGATACAAAATGAAGAGTGCAAGTTGATATGCAATCAGTACTCACCGTACTTATGAGCTTACTGATTGATTGTTGCTATTTTACTTACATTCGACTCATTGAACGTACTCGCATCCATTGCATTGTGCTCCTGCTGTTTAACGAGTTGACCAAACCACCATAAGGATTACTTGCTGATATATACAGATCTTCATTGAATTGTTAATCGTCTTCTGGTAAGTCGATTCATTTTCAAGAATCTTACTTTGGTTGCATTGCCTCCTCAGCTTGACTTACCTGTTTGAACTTTGGTTGACTTGCACCACACTAGCATGCCTCACTTGCTAGCAATCCAAGCATACATCACATAATGAAATTACTATACAACAACAATGCGATTACACCACCTACTCATTATTTAACCATATTTGGACTTGGTCGGACTTTGGCTAACCAAATTCTCAACCAGCTTCTATCATGTCGGATTGCAACCTGCATGATACATAATGTTAACAACTTCATGCTACATTGAAAGTAAGTTAAGAGACTCAACTTCATTCAAAATAATAGCCAACTGAATAGTCACGCTAGGAGTTTTGGACAAGAGGTAATCAGTAAGTTAATTGGGAGAATACGACTGATTAGGTAGGCGATTATGTAAGCTAGCGTGGATATTGAATAGTCACTGTCTATTATGACCATGACTCTACTCACTTCTAGTACAATTTTGATCGTCCAATACAATGACCATGCATGCAAACGCAACTCATGTGATTTGCACTCTCAAGTAACAGACCATTCTTATCACAATTAAATACGATCAATTTAATGCAGGTACATCACTGTCTTCAGGAAATCATGGTACGCTTTATCTTCTTAACCAAGTACTATCTCAACTTTGACGACGCGTGATTCAAGCGCTTTTCAGTTTTTCTAGCTATTTGACTATTGTCTGTGAATGACTCAACCTAGCTATTAGTGAGCGAGACCTATTTTGATTAAAAAAAATTAGTCAACATGTAATCTTTGTAGTTATTTCTACTTAACTCAAATAAACAGCAAGCACAACACAATACAAATCATACTCAAAAGGCATATGCTAGTAAACGAGCATCAATTATGTCATCAGTAAACTCATACACAAGCATGTTGTACGAAAGAAGTTTGTATTACAGCTTTAAGCCTTAAGCCTTCTTCTGCACACGCTCAATTTTGTTTTTAGAGTAAGGCCCTTTGTAACGATTTTCCATCTTCTTTGTAGTTCGGGTTGATAGTAAAATAAATTAGTTAGCGTTAGATACACTGAGTTAGTTTAATGTAACAGCTAATTGAGTTCAGTCTGTTCAATTCTACTTAATATTCAGTACAATGACTCAGCCAAGAGCAGCAAGTTGAAGTCCATTTAAGTCAGTTATCACATTCTTTGACAGCCAGTTGATCGTCTTAAGCAAAACTAGTGAACTGCCTAATAATGCATCCTTAATGCTTTACTAGATGAATGGTCAGATTATAGGCGGACGGTGATTTGGGACGATAGGAGATGGCTATGGATTTGGTCAGCCGATGTTCTACCAACGAGATTGACTCTCGCATAGGCGATGCCATCGTTGTTGAAAACTGACCTCGTTCCTTGTACACATGCAATCAAATCCGGCATTCGGATACAAGATCAACTCTCTGTACAGATTACTAAGAGATCAGCATCCAACGCTGCAAGTCATTTGAAATCCATCGACTTACCTACAAGCGATTAAACAATAAATATAGATCTTTGTATCAGCAAGTAATCTATATGGTAGTTTCTGGTTGACTTAATAATCAACGAAAGACAACCACAATTAGCATTATAATACTCATAAGTCATATGGAAGTAAACTAGCATCAAGTAAACTCATACATAAGCAAGGTAAGAAGCAGTTTGTGTAACGGCTTCGTAGTCTTGGACTCAGATGTCCTCCTAGTAAGCTGTACAGAGAATTGGCCTTGTTCTTGAATGCCGAACTTGAGGGCCTCACCTAGACTATGTACATGGAATGGGTGTACTGTTCAACGGCAAGTGCAATGGCACTGCCTACCCGAAAATAACCACCTCGGTAGGACCTTGGCTAACCAAATCCACAGCCATCTCCCATCATCCCGAATTGCCATCCACCCAAGGGTGTCCTCTGGCCACTCATTTAGCATATCACACTTAGATGCATAACTAAGCACTATACTGATATCGCGTACGGCAGTCAACTAGCTGACTATTAAAGAATGTGTCAACGAGTTGACCTATAGTGGACCTCAGCACACTGTACCTGCCTGAGTCATTAAACTGAATATTATTGAGAGTCCACTGAACTTAATACTAATTAAAATTCAGCAAATTGAACTCAAATACCAATAAATATTTTATCTACCAATATACTCATTCATTACATCGTTACATGAATTGCTTACAAACCTTGCTTATGTATGAATTTGTTGACTGCATTATGATGGACATTGCTAGCGTTTGGCTTCTGCCAATTGCTTATGCTAGTTGCAATGTGCTTTTGCACTTCAATGAGTTAACCCTAATTAACGCAAACATTACTCGCCGACATATAGACTTTTAGTATATAGTTAATCGCACGTCGCGTTGTTATTCCCAACTCTGCATTTGTGATTGCTCTTGACCTACATTGTTTGTTCTCTTTAATTGCATCCTTTCGAGTCAAGCTTTGAGAAGGTTTTGTTTCTATTTTCGGCACCTTTCTGAAGCTAATTTCAATGTAAGATTTCCGGCGGAAGGAGCTTCAAGTCTATTCATATTCAACATCCTCCTTGGTCACCTCATCTAAGACTCCTACTCTCCTTGTAGAGTAGCCAAGGGCATACGCGATTGCTTTATTGACACCTTATCAAATTGTTACCTGAACATGAACACACACGCGCACGGGAACACGCTCGCACACACACACACGCACACACGTACACACACACACACACACACACACACACACACAGAGAGAAAGAGAGAGAGAGAGAGAGTGAGAGAGAGAGAGAGAGAGTGATGAATCAGTATATTAGTAGATACTATATTCATTTAAATATAATAGTAAATTAAGTTTAGCCTGCTGAACTCTAGTTAACAATCAGTCTGTTGGACTTCATATTTATATTTAATATCAGTTTAATGACTGAGCCGGAAGCAGCAGGCTGAAGTCAACTTAAGTCAGCTTGCTGACACATTCTTTGACAACTAGCTGACTTCCGTACTCGGTTGCAGCGAACTGCCTCGATATGCATCTAAGTGTGATATGCTAGATGAATTGCAAGATGACATCCCTATGATGGATGGCGATTCGGGATGATGGGAGATGGCGGTGGATTTGGTTAACCGAGGTCCTACCAACGTGGTTCACTCTCGAGTAAGCGGTGCCATCGCACTGGCCATTGAACAGTAAACTCATTCCATGTACATATGCTAGGCATTGCTCTCGAGTTCGGCATTCGGAAACGAGGCCAACTCTCTTGTACAGCTTACTGAGAGAGATCTGAATCCAAGGCGAGAAGCCATTGATACGCACTGTCTTCTAACCTTGCTTATGTATGAGTTTATTGATTGCATTATTGATGCTAGTCAACTCGCATTTGACTTACGAGTATTGATCACTGCTAGTGTGTTGTCTTTTGCCGTTCAACAAGTTAACGAAAAATACCATAAAGATTACTTGCTGATATAAAGGTCTTTATTAATTTTTAATCGCCTATTTGGTAAGTCGATTCATTTCAGAGAGCGAGAGAGAGCGCGCGAGAGAGAGAGAGAGAGAGAGAGAGAGAGAGAGAGAGAGAGAGCGAGAGAGAGAGAGAGATTTATTCTAAATGTGGAGCATAATGACGTCAATGTACGATTGTGAGGATACTAGTGGATGACACCTGATGACTTTCGCAGCAATCGCTCGCTCGTTCACATGCGTGTGCATATAAACGTACGCACACATGCATGCTGGCCCGCACGCAGGCCCGCACGAAGGTACGCACACATGCTCGACTTCATTCGTGTAGGCAGGCACCCCAGTGCTCCATTCCCGGCGCCCGCATGCATGGTGGACGGTTGCTCGCACGTACGTGTCCGTCGCTTGTGTGAAACCTCCAGGACCATCCAGGACCAAAAGATTCACACGCTCGACGCACCCACGAAAAAAATCAATGGGATGAGCACGATCGTGAGGATCTAAGCAATTCTGACAAAAGGCGCCCAAATAAACAATTTCGACGTTCGTGGGAAAAGTCTCCAACGGAATGGCCAAATCTGGAAGCACGTGTAATCCATTTGGTGAATCTGGGCAGATTTGGGTGAGAGCGGAGGCTGGCGCAGGCCTGGCGCAGGCATTTATTCGCTCGCTTTTCATGCTTTGAAGCGTTCGCAATTCTGACGCTTCCACGAGGCAAACGTGCGGGTTCAGAGGGTTTGACAGCAGGTTGCTCGCCATTGCTCACCATTCCTCACGCCGTCACAAGGAAATGGCGAAAAACGCGATTTGGAGGCGAGCCAAATCGCGACAAATGCTGAGTGGTTTTTTGGCAAAATAATCGATTTAGATTGAGAGGATGGGTTGGGAAAATCTCGACGGGTGCCGTTTGCCCGTGCGCCTCGGTTCCAGTTTTCCGTGCGCCTCGGGAAGGGCTCGAGCGTGCGGGGTAAATTTTACCCGCTACCAAAAAGGTCCACCACCATGCGTGGGGCAAGGGGGATTGAGAGTATTCGGGTACCACCAAAGCAACTTGAAAGCACGGTACACCCTGAACTATTTAAAATTGCTGGAAATTGCTGGATACGGACCGACGCTCGCAAGCGTGTGTGTGGGTGCTGGTAAGTGTCTTTCAGCGCACATGCGTGCGAGTGTGTACATGCGGCACCTCAGATTCTTTGGGACTGCACTTTCAACTGAAAACAGAGTGGATTAGGTAAATGATGGATGTTATCCTATGTAAAGGACGTAATGGCGCGCGTGCGTGAGTGCATGATGCGCATATGTGCGCATGAATCCGTGCAACGGTGCGTCTATGCATGCAAAGCACGCAAGTGTTTATGCATAGGTGCATGCATATATGCTTGAGTGTGTATGCATGGATACGTGTGTGGTGTATGTAAAAGCTCACTTGCAAAATTCGTGAGTGTGTAGTTGCATATGGACGCTTGCATGCAAAGATGCAATTTAAGTAATGCTTTTGCTCCTGTGTTTGTGTACATGTTTAATGCGCACGCTTGAATGAGAACTTGCCAATTGTTTTGAGATGGTGCTTGTATGAAAGAGTGAAAGATTATTACTCGTACTTACATAAAATTTTCATGATACTGATTTGATTTTGTAAAAACATTTTTAAGAAAAACTTCGGATTTAGAATACGGTCAACTAGTCAAACAATATTTGTTGCAAATATTCACTTGCATCTTAGCTCAAGATGTGCACATGTATAGCAAGATCTACAATGGCAACAATTTACTTGTGGACTACGAGCGTATCGTTACGCCGTCGTCCACGAAATAAATGAAATACAAAACATATTCAAAGAAAATGATTATTTATACATTGAAGTGAACATTGGAGAATACTAATGCTAGAAGTTATTGATTTCAAGGCAAAGAATTACAATATGCATGTTGCGAGTGACAGCCATGGACTGTCTGACACGCGCGGCGGAAGTCGCGGCGAGTCAAAGTACGGTACGAAAACACGTTGATTAAAAAAGACCAAGTTACGTCAATCTCCAAAAGCGAGTCAGTCACGCAAGACTCCAGCAGAGGAGCAGAGAGCTCAGTGGCACAAGCGTGAGTCTCGAGCCGAGGTGTCATCAAAATTGCATGTGCAGCTTGGAGGGAAACACAAGTATGCACGGAATTGGAGTCCCATTTGCGAAGAAAAATGAAAGAAAGAGAAGAAAGAGCGTGAAGGAGAAGAACGTCATCCTCTTGGCAATCGGGAGCCGGAGAGCCACGCTTCTGCCGAGTGTATTCAAAATTTCATTTTCTTTTGCATTCCAAACTTATAGATAAAACTAGTCCTATGAAGTTTCCTGGGCAAGATTCGACTTACTGAGAGGCTAGAGTTGGCATATTCGATTTGTTAGGAGAATTTTGGACAAAAACTAGAACAAACATCAAAGTGCATGAATAACGTATAAGATGAGTTGTTGGTTAGTTTTCAAGTACTTATAGGTCCTTTCTGCAAGAAGCAAGTGCTATAATTGAGATCTCAATGAAGAATTGAGAAGATAGATATACAATAAATATTGATAAGCATAACTAAGGGCAGAGAAGCTCTGGCCAACTAGCAATAGGTTGTTGTAAATGTAAAAGTTTGACAAGTTTGTATTTTGAATGAACAATAAAGCGAAAGTCTGAAAAGGTAACTATCTTTGAGTCCTGTCAACCCTAGCACAACTTGCAAATCATGCATGCAAACTACAGATTGTGAACTCCTCAACATGGGCAAAAAGCGCGCCTAGAAGTTCTTAGTATTGCACTACTTCTGAAAGCATATGTTGACTTGGTTGTAACATGATCACTGAAAATTGGAAAATGTATGAATTTCATCAGCCGACCCTGAAGAGGGGGCAAGCAAAAGTGAACTGTGTATGGAGTCGAAGAGTGGTAGTGTAGTGATACGAACGAAAAGGTAACTCGAGGTACTTTGATCGCGCTCCAATCGGACTTATACGATTCAAACCGACACATTTCGGTCACATTCGGTCCACGTCACGTGTCGCACGCGCCGCAACCGGCCACGTGGCGGATCGTTACACTCCTCCCACCTACACGTGTGCAAGTCTCGGGCACTTATGCCGCGGCGGCGCGAGGGACATTGTTTCGGGATAGTGTCCTTTCTTCGTACGATCCAAAGATCGCCATACGGTTGTACCATCGACCATTCTTGCACCCAAAGCATTTACGTTCTCACTAGGACTTGATCCCTGGTATCCTGGACACAGTTGCGAACGTTCGCGCTTCGATACCATTGTAGCGATACGAACGAAAGGTTAACTCGAGGTACTTTGATAGCGCGCCAATAGTCTTATACAATTCAAACCGGCACTTTTTGGTCACATTGGGTCGCCCCACGTAACGTGTCAAACTCGTCGCAACCGTCCACGTGTTGGATCGCTATAGGTAGAACATACTATCCTTTGGAGCCTACACAAGGGGACAACAAAAGTCAAGCAGAGAGTGAGATATTTGAGCTACCTGACGACTCGTGGCAAGCGCAGACGTCGGAAGACAAAAGGTCACAAGACTTCTTTAACTGTGAGACCTCTTATAGCAAGCGATATTATGTTTGAGAGTTGGACAGATGGCAAAATGCTTGGTCTAAAGTTAGAAAGTTCTGGTCACCAGTTAAGACGATTGGTGACAAAAAGGATGAGAATCCTAAAACCAAAATGTCGCTAAATTGCTTAAGCAAACGAATTGATAAGAACTCCCTTACTTATGAGAATTCCTAGTTACGGAATACTTGCGTACCGGTCCAAGAGCATCGGATTATACCACATAATTTCACGTGCTTTAAAAGTACCAAAAGAACGCGTCTAAGAAACGTGAAAAGAAATCTTTGACAAGTATATAATGCTGATATCATCTCCTTTTTTCTATCACTTTCTGCTTGTAGCAAATTGATACCTCTACCACTGGCAATCAAACGCGCTCGAGGTTTTGAAGTAATGTGGAAGTTATGAAGCTTTTTCTCTTTACTAAAAATCTTGGAAAATAGAAATACGCGCGTATTTTCATCATACACGTATAACTTTAATATGTTTTTATTATACTAATACTTTGTATTCGTATTCCATCACTGGGTGAAGAGTTTGAGGAGATATAATGAACATATGTCTTTGAGAGGATCCGGGAAGATGCCTCATACTCGCAGCCTGTGTCATTTATAATTTGGTTCAGTTATTGACTGATGACGCTTTGTTGCTTATTGACAGTTTCAAAAGGATGAAAACCTCACTTTGGAATAGGCGTTAAAAGAGCAAAAGCGAGCTACAATTCTAACATTCAGGAAGAAGTTGTGAAAGTGAAACTAGCTGCTCTGCTGATAAGAGGAGTGGTAAAATCCACCCCTTTTTTTGCGTCATGCATGACTGTCTTAACAGGTACATTGTCTGTGGCGTTAAAGCAATTGGAGGAAATTTGAAAGAAACACGCGGTCGTTAAAAGTACTTTGAAGCCTTGAGAGGAAGAGTAGATGGATTATTTACTTAATTGACAAAGATGCTGTGCGGAGTCCTGTATCTGATTCTGTCATGGCCATTTAAATGACTGCTGAATTTAGGCATACAGGCGCAACATTGACTGGATACCAAAAGGAGAATAGAAGTTGGGGACGACCAGCTAAGCCCTACCCATTGCTTGCGTTAAGTTTATAAGCTCCTTGAAGCATGCTTTCCAAAGAATAGCAATGACAAGGTCCATCAAAATTTCAATATTGCTCGTCGCATTATGCAAAGTGTAGCCCGTATATATACATGTGTGTATATACTCTTACGAACTATGCATTTATGGGATGCAATAATGCAAACTATAGCTCATATGTATACACGCATGCAGATACTCAAATAAGCTTGCAATATTGTGAAGCATCAAGTCATAATTTAGATAAATGCATTCATATATTACTTAATATGCTTGCACGCGATAAAGTGAGTTGGTCGTCTAATATGTTACAATACACAATTGTATACGAGTTACAAACTAATGCAAAACATTGAGCTATAATGTATACATACATACACATCACTACGCTCTTTGTTACTTGCCAAATGACAAACCAACATATGGTACATCCTTAATATACCATATACACAAGCAATCACGACCACCAAAATTGTAACGATATTTAGTAATCTAATAAAAGCCAAATATGTGGATTGTTACAATATGGCCAGATAAAAATGTAGGCGAATAGCAATTCGGAATGATGGGAGATGGTTGTGGGCTTGGTTAGCAAATGTCGTGCCAACAAGGCCAACTCTTGGCAAGGTGGTGCAATCGCATTGTTGTTGAATTGTAAACTCATTCCACATATACATGCTAGAGCAGCTAATCGAGTTTGACATTTGAAAATGAGGACTCTCTGTATAATTTTACTGTGAAAAGGTGTACGAGCTGCACCACTTCAACCACAGCAAGGGAGAGACGATTTGCATGATGCACCGCCACTTGGCCCACCTATGCAAAGATTCGGGTATCGTCATTTACCGTGAGGCCGCTGAAATGAATCGACTTATCAAATAGGCGATTAACAATTAATAAAGATCTTTATATCAGCAAGTAATCTTTATGGTATTTTCCGTTAACTGGTCTAACGGCAAAGGACAACACACTAGCAGTGAATAATACTCGTAAGTCAAATGCAAGTAAACCAGCATCAATAATGCAATCAGTAAACCCATACATAAGCAAGGTTGGAAGACAGTGCGTATCAATGGCTTCTTGCCTTGGATTCAGATCTCTCTCAGTAAGCTGTAACCAGAGAGTTGGCCTCGTTTTCGAATGCCGAACTCGAGAGCAATGCCTAGCATATGTACATGGAATGAGTATACTGTTCAACGGTCAGTGCGATGGCACCGCCTACCCGGGAGTTAACCACGTTGGTAGAACCTCGGTTAACCAAATCCACCGCCATCTCCCATCATCCCGAATCGCCATCCATCATAGGGATATCATCTGGCCATTCATCTAGCATACCACACTTAGATGCATATCAAGGCAGTTCGCTGCTACCGAGTACGGAAGTCAGCTGGCTGTCAAAGAATGTGTCAGCAAGCTGACTTAAGGTGACCTCAGCCTGCTACTTCCGGCCGAGTCATTAAACTGATATTAAATATAAAGTCCAGCAAACTGATCATAAATTGAAGTTCAGCAAGCTGAACTTATATAACTAAATTATTTAAATGAATATTATATCAACCAATATACTGATTCACTACAATCCCTCCAACTTATCATGTTGTCGCCTCGACAACACTCACACTAATAACAGCGTGCTGTCCCTCTCGTCCCCAGCCTACTGCCCTTAGGAGGGAGATGTCCCTGAGGCCCTAAACTGAGGGGAGCCAGACCTCCTCCTGTCTTGGGGTCTTCTGAAGCCTGTCAGAGAAGGAGGTTCCGTGTAAGGACCCGGCGGCGAACGCAATAACTGGGCTGTTTCCTCCTGCATTGCCTGAAACTGAAGGGAGGCAGCCTTCTCCTGGGCAGCCCTCAAGCTGACAGGTACGTATACCGGCATCCCAGAAGGATGTTGCATGACATGAGCCAAGGGTACATGCCCTCTCTGCGAGGGAGATGCTGGCAGGCCTCTGGCTATCTCTCGAGCAGCCCTCCTGTCTGCCCTGTCTGACTGGGTCTCCTTGCCTGGAGATGGGCTCTGTCCTCTGGCAGTCCCCAGCCAAGTGATATCCTCCTCTTCAGCGAGTTGCTGCAGGGCCAACCCCGTCTTCTCCCTTATAGGGGATGTGGCAGGCGTCAGGATCACGGCGGGGCTAGTGTCCTCCTCCTCGCCTTCCTCCTCGTCTTCCTCTGACTCCTCCTCCTCGCCGTCCCCGGGTTCCTCTGAGACTTCTGGGGTCTCTTCTGTCAGCTGCTCCAGCTCTTCCCGAGAAAAAGAATATCCTACTGACCTTCCCCTTTTGGGTGCTGGTGGGGGCTGCTGAGTCCGGACCGCATAGAGGTCCTTTTCCCCCTGCTTACTTGCCCATTTGGCATAAGCGTGCTTCCCTTTGGAGAATGACTCTCGGGCCCTGCTTCTGTCCCCCTGCATCTCCTGGCTCATGCAGTCTCTGACTCCATCCAATCTTGGGTCCCAAGCCGCAATGTGAGGGGGCAATACTATGTTCCCCTTTAGGTCTGTCAGGAAATCCTCATCCGTCGCCCTGACTTTCTGCTGGTCCCTCATGTTGATGGTCATTCACCGCCAATCGGTGGGCTTTTGGAAGAAGGCAGGGTCTGTCCTTTTAAGAGTACAAGGCTACCAGTGCCCTGCAAAGTCTAGCTGACTGGTTGCCCTGGCCAAGAATTCCCAGCTCCTCCTCTCCACCTCGTTGTGCATGGCCTTGAACCTGTCATGGGGTGTTGAGTCCTTGAAGCTGTCCGCGTCCATGGGGATCATCCTGATGACCCTATCTTCCCCCCAGATACCAGGAATCGAGACAGCCCCTGCTTCGTTCACCTGGGCCATTGCCTTGGCCTCTCTGACCGTATATCCTACCATCCTGGCGTAATCGTGGTAGAGGAGGAGCCCTGTGCCGACCTCTATATACTTGTCAAAGTTTTCGGATGTCTCCCCTTCCCTCTGGAGGATTTCCTTCTGCGACTCACTGCGACTTCTCTGGGCATACTTGAAGGCCTCCTCCAGTAGATCAAAGCCCTTGCCCAGCACTGTGTAGCGGTAGCTGCTGATTCTCCTCTGTTCTTCTTCTTCAGCCTGCTGCTTCCGCTTCTCCTCAGCTTGCCTCTCCTCCTCTGCTTTCTTGGCCTCCTCTGCAGCTTTTCTGTCCATTTCTTCCTGCCTCAGTCTGGCCTGTTCCTCCTCCTCCTTCTTCTTCTGTGCCTCCCGCTGTTGTTGGAGTCGTTGTGATTCCCGAGCGGAGATGGAAGATGATTCGATGTCTCCACGGAATTGCAAGTATTCTGCATGTGCCTCTTCCGCCCTTCTCTTCCTCTTGAGTTCCGACTTTTGAGTCATCCTGCTCAATCATAAACACAATGCAGTTAGTGAAGTCATGATATTTTGCCGCTACTGAGTGCCCTTGATGAAGAGGAACGCGATCGGGAGAGTTCCTAGTGTGGAATACCTGGTGTGAGTGAATATAAGGGAAAATTGAGTTAGAGAGCAAGTGAGTGTGAGCGCAGGTTGAGTGTGTAATATGGTGATCAGAGAATACCACTCCCTCCAACTTAATTTTAAAGGTGGGCTGCCTGTCACAACTATCACTAACTGTCACATCCCCCTCCAACTTATATGGAGACAGGACCGCCTGTCACCTTCCCGTGTCAACTGAAATGACTGTTATGAAGGTGCCCCAGCCGCCCGAAGGTGGAACCATTTCAACGCTCCTTTGGCATTGGTCAGCTGATCTTTAAATTCCCAAGTGTCCCCAGAGGCATCGTAACCCTTCCATCGGATGCGATACTTCATGACATATTTAGACGATCGACGGACCGAGCGAGCGTCTAAAATCTCATCGACCTCATATTCCTCAGGATCGCCGTC
>WELA01002318.1:217063-238465 GCA_009602735.1 Mesotaenium endlicherianum
GTTTCGTTGGGCTTTTGACAGGGTGTCGGCAAACTCCTGAGTTAACTGGAGGGAGACCGGGTTGTCAATCCCTTGCGGGTCAGTTAAAGACTCCCCCACTACATCTGAAGGAGACTTAGGGACTCTACCCAGGCTGAGTTCAAAAGGAGTCTTGCCCGTTGACGTGTGCACCGCACTGTTGACCGCAAACTGAATTTGAGGCAACAGGTCATCCCAATTATCTTGTTTTTGGTTAATATATGCTCTCAGCACCTCCTGCAGAACTCGGTTAGTTCTTTCAGTCTGCCCATCAGTTTGAGGGTGGTTTGCTGTGCTGAGAAGCTGTTTGACCCTCATTAACCCCATTAAAGCTCTCCAGAACTTAGAGGTAAATTTGGAGTCTCTGTTTGAGATGATATTAGAAGGGAGCCCATGTTGGCATACTACATGGTTGTAGAACTGTCTCGCTGTTTCGAGTGCAGTCACTTTGACAGTTGTGGGGATAAAAATGACCATTTTTGTCAGTTTATCCACGACTACCAGTATTGAATCATGCCCATTGGCAGTTCTTGGTAGTGAGACCACCCAGTCCATGGATATAGTTTCCCAGCGTCCAGCTGGGATGGGCAGCGGTTGCAAGAGACCTCCGGGTGGTGTGTGCCGAGACTTATTTCTCTGACACTGGTCACAGGACTTGACATATTTCAAGACCTCCCGGGGTAACCCCTCCCAATGATAATGTTTTGCCAGTTTGCCAACAGTTTTGGCCTGCCCCAAATGTCCACCCAGGAAACTGTCATGCGCTTGACTCAGTAAGAGAGACCGTATTTCCAAGTTATTAGGAATGACCAGCTTCAGCCTGCCTGAAGTGGTTTCAGTCACCCAGACCCCTCCCTTAAGCTTATACCCGAGTGCAGTAGCACGACACACACCAGTAGTGGAGCTGGGCTCAAATGTTGGGTTAGAAAGGTAGGCTTTTCTAAATTGTTCTAGGAAGGACTTTTTCACCTTTAGTGAAGTGAGTGCACACAGGACTTTATCTACAGCATGCTGACTAAAGTTCTTTGCTTGCAAGTCAGGTGTTCAAGAGAGTGCATCAGCAGGATTTAACGTCCCCGGTTTGTAGTCGATCTGGACTTGGAACTGCTCCAGCATCTGGCTCCAGCGGTTCTCCCTCCTCGACAGCTTGGACTTCTTCTGAAAGTGGGTCAGAGCTAGATGATCTGTAATCACCTTAAAAGCTTTACCATGTAAGTATGCTCTCTACTATTTGAGTACATGAATGATAGCTAGCAGCTCTTTATCATGCACTGAGTAATTAATCTCCGCTGGATTAAATTTCATAGACTCATACAACACAGGATGCCACTCCTGCCGTACCTTACCATCCTTTGTGGTTTAGTCAGCAGGCTGCAACAAAACAGCACCCATGGAAAAGTCAGAGGCATCAGTAACCACCTGCACCGGTTTGCTGGGGTCATACACGGCTAGCACCGGGGCAGAACAAAGGGCATCTTTAAGGGTCCGGAAGGCAGCCTGCTGCTCTTCCCCCCACACATACCCACTGTCTTTCTTAGTAAGGTCAGTCAGTTTACTGGCCTTTGTGGAATAATTCTCAATAAATCTCCTATAGTAGTTAGCCAACCCGAGGAAGGATCTGTCTTCAGAGACAGACTGTGGTACTGGCCAGTCCCTTATGGTCTGGACATTCTTAGGATCCACGCTGATGCCCTTTTTACTAACAATGTGGCCTAAGAATTCAATACTGTCTTTAAAGAAATCACACTTGCTCATTTTAGCATATAAGTGATTCGTTCTCAGAGTGTCTAGGACTGTCTTTAAGTGTTCAGCGTGCTGAGCTTCATCTTTAGAGAAAATTAAAATATCATCCAGGAAAACTTGCACAAACTTATCCAAATAAGGTCTGAAAATGTCATTCATAGCACCCATAAAGGTAGCAGGAGCATTAGTCAGTCCAAATGGCATCACGTTGAACTCATAGTGTCCATAACGTGTGCGGAAAGCAGTCTTGTGTTCATCCCCCTCAGCAATTCTGATTTGATGATAACCACTCTTGAGATCTATCTTACTGAACACCTTAGCGCCAGACAGGGTATCAAGCAAGTCCTCGATTCTGGGTAAAGCATACTTGTTCTTTACTGTAATTCTGTTCAGGGCTCTGTAATCCACACACATCCGCATACTGCCATCCTTTTTCTTAACAAATAGGATAGGTGCGCCGTACGGTGATTTACTGGGAGAAATGTAACCATTTTCCTCCAGCTCTGCAATCTGTGTTTTCAACTCCTCGCTCTCCAAATAAGACAAGCCATAAGTGCGTTGCCAGGGTGGCTGGCTACCAGGTAATAGATCAATCCTATGATCTACTTCCCTTTTAGGGGGTAGTCCTGGAGGCATGTTAAACACATCAGTGTACTGAGCAACAATTTTTGCAGCAGTAGGGTGCTCCGGAGGGCTTACCTTTTTCTCAACCACTTCTTCAGGTTGAGGAGGTACCTCTCTTAGCAGCAGACAGAACATTCTGTCTTCCTTCTGGTTCCAGCTTTTGACGAACTCCATTGCATTCAGCAACTTGCATCCTTCTGGAAGCCTCTTCTTTTCCTTCATTTGCCATCCACACAGGACAAGAGGAAGAGCACTGGTGGGTGCCAAGTCAGTCTGCCCATCACTGGCTCCTCTCACTTTAACTGTACCTCTGCTCCAACACACTTCAGCTTGATGTCTATTAAGCCAGGACCTGCCTAGCACGAGATCATAAAAGCCAGTGTTGAGTACCTCAAATGTAAGCGTTTCAGTTAGAACTGCAATGCCAGAACCTAACTGGACCTCAATAGGCTTGGTTATAACTCCTCCCGGGATACTTGAGGCATCTCCAAGGAATATTTTTCTATTCCCTTGGGTGACAGTAGGCAGCCTTAGCCGCTTAACTAAGTCCTTGTGAATAAAAGTATGTGACGCCCCTCCGTCAACAAATGCCCTCACCTTCCTACCTGCAATCATGCAATGCAGTAGGATAGGGGGGACTGTCTTTTCCTGACTTTCGCATTGTTCTCCTGACGTAGCAAAGAAATGTTGGACATCAGGTGGAACAAGAGCATCCAGAGTGTGCACTCTCTGGACGTCTATATTACTGATGGTCTCCTTTATCTGTTTGTCAGGCATGCATAGTGAATCCAGTTCAGCAGGACCCATAATACCTGCTACGAGGGCAGCTAGTGACGACTCACTATCTCTAGCATCCTCACAGTCAGTAGACTGGATTACTGACTGTTGCTGTCTTTTAAAGGCTGGTCTTTTCTCTCGACCTTAGGCAGGTGCTTGACCGGACACTGTTCTCTGTAGTGGCCTTTCTGCTGACAATGGTAGCAAGTAGATTTTGCTGAGGCTGGTCTCGGCTTAGTCCTACCACCACCCCTTCCATAGCCACCTCGAGAGGGACCACCTCTACCTCTAGACTGAATAGCATTGTACTCATACTCATATTCATCACCCTGATTATCCTCAGCCTGGTCTCCTTCAACTGCATTGTAGGAACCGTGGGGCTTTTTGACAATCTTAGACACCAAAGCGTTACTCTGGCGCTTGTGATTGAACTGCTGCTGATCCCAGGCGTCAGCATCCTGGATCAAGTCAGCCAGTTTCTCATACTTTTTCTCAGCAAAATGACCAGAGACCTCGGATTTCAAGCCATACCTGAAGTATGCTATCCTATACCGTTCTGGCAAATCAGGCTGCTTCATCATGTTCTCTTGGAACTTTTGAGCAAACTCAGCAACTGAAGTGGTCTGCTTCAGTGTCAGGGAGATCATCGCATAGATAGCTTTCTCCTGCTGGTTGATGACATCAAACTTCTCATGCAACTTCTCGACAAACTCTACCCACGTAGGGTCACCGAGTTGCCGAGCCTTACGCTCTTCCTTCCAGTAAAGCCACCAGTCTGCGGCACTGCCTTTCAGTAGCGCACCGGTGTGCCTGACCTTCTCGTAATCTTGCAGTTCTGGGTAGTTCTCCAGCCACTGCTCAACATCCGCGAGAAACTTGATCAGGTAATATTTTCTGTTTCCCTCAGGATCATAGTCCTGGGGAGGTTTCGGCTTGGGCTTACTAGGCCCTCGGCCACCACCACTAGTGGTGTGAGACCCCAGTTGGTCTCTGTCCCGGAGTAGGGACATTATGATTCTTTTGTCCTCCTGCTGGGACTGATACATGGTCGCCATTTGCGACTGCATCTGAACGAACAATGCTCCCAAGTCTACATTTTGGGGTGGTAGATTAGCAAATGCAGCAGCAGCATTGGCATCTACTCGCTGAGTAGTGTCCTCAACAATCCCTCTTGCTCCTGCAGCAGCAATTCCTGCCGCATTCAGCCGGTCACGTATTTGACCTAGGGGTACATTGAGTTGTACGGCAGGAGGTGGGTTCAGAACATTGGCCCTTGATGCCATAAGTTCTTCAACAGTGCGCTCGTCAGCTGGCTGTCCTTCCCTCCTTTGTATATCTTCAGCGGCCTTTGCTACTTGTTCAGCTTCTAGTCTGGCTATCTCCTCCTCAGCTTGCTGAGCTGCGACTGAGGCAATAGCAGCTGCCTCATCTGCAGCCTCCCTAGCTGCAGTATCCGCTACTGCTTCCGAATAGGTACGGTTTCCCGCTACATGGCTTTCCGCCTGGTTTTCGACATTCTCGTTATCCTGGTTCTCCATGTCTCGGGAGTTGCTAGTTTGAGACCTTGTCCTTACCATACAAAGAAGACTGTGATAACTGCTCCGATACCACTGAAATGAATCGACTTACCAAATAGGCGATTAACAATTAATAAAGATCTTTATATCAGCAAGTAATCTTTATGGTATTTTTCGTTAACTGGTATAACGGCAAAGGACAACACACTAGCAGTGAATAATACTCGTAAGTCAAATGCGAGTAAACTAGCATCAATAATGCAAATCAGTAAACTCATACATAAGCAAGGTTAGAAGACAGTGCGTATCAATGGCTTCTCGCCTTGGATTCAGATCTCTCTCAGTAAGCTGTACAAGAGAGTTGGCCTCGTTTCCGAATGCCGAACTCGAGAGCAATGCCTAGCATATGTACATGGAATGAGTTTACTGTTCAACGGCCAGTGCGATGGCACCGCCTACCCGGGAGTTAACCACGTTGGTAGGACCTCGGTTAACCAAATCCACCGCCATCTCCCATCATCCCGAATAGCCATCCATCATGGGGATGTCATCTGGCAATTCATCTAGCATATCACACTTAGATGCATATCGAGGCAGTTCGCTGCAACCGAGTACGGAAGTCAGCTGGCTGTCAAAGAATGTGTCAGCAAGCTGACTTAAGGTGACCTCAGCCTGCTACTTCCGGCCGAGTCATTAAACTGATATTAAATGTAAAGTCCAGCAGACTGATCATTAACTAGAGATCAGCAGGCTGAACTTATTTAACTATATAATTTAAATGAATATTATATCAACCAATATACTGATTCATTACAGCCGCAGAGATCTTCCTACAAGCTATTAAGCAACACCTGAGAGGGGGCTATTGCACCTCTTATTGATCGCACAAGCGTTGACTACATGTTGGCTAACGCCTACAAAGCAGTGAAGAACATAGTCTCGCGGCCGCATGCAGCAACATTAGTGATAGGGTCGGATTGGCGTCCACTGGCGTGCACCAGAAGGTTTCGTCGCTCCCGTCTTTGTCTGCACGCCTCACGCTTGCTCACCAGCAACTGCAGCAGGCGCGAAGCAACGCTCGCAGCCTGCTGTGCAAACCTCAATGCAGAAGCGCAGCGTCCCGCGTGACTGCATCTCCATGTCCACCACCACGTACAATAATTGTTGCTGGGCTTGCGATACGATAGGACATTCTTGTTGGGACTGCACCATTGCGCAAAATGATGATCCGAGCAATAGCAAGTACTGCGGCAAGGTCGGGTTTCTGAAATGAATCGACTTACCAAATAGGCGATTAACAATTAATAAAGATCTTTATATCAGCAAGTAATCTTTATGGTATTTCCGTTAACTCGTTAAACGGCAAAGGACAATACACTAGCAGGGAATACTACTCGTCAGTCAAATGAGAGTAAACTAGCATCAATAATGCAAATCAGTAAACTCATACATAAGCAAGGTTAGAAGACAGTGCGTATCAATGGCTTCTCGCCTTGGATTCAGATCTCTCTCAGTAAGCTGTACAAGAGAGTTGGCCTCGTTTCCGAATGCCGAACTCGAGAGCAATGCCTAGCATATGTACATGGAATGAGTTTACTGTTCAACGGTCAGTGCGATGGCACCGCCTACCCGGGAGTTAACCACGTTGGTAGGACCTCGGTTAACCAAATCCACCGCCATCTCCCATCATCCCGAATAGCCATCCATCATGGGGATGTCATCTGGCCATTCATCTAGCAGGTGGTACTTAGATGCATATCAAGGCAGTTCGCTGCTACCGAGCACGGAAGTCAGCTGGCTGTCAAAGAATGTGTCAGCAAGCTGACTTAAGTTGACTTCAGCCTGCTGCTTTCGGCTGAGTCATTAAACTGATAATTATGTAAAGTCCAGCAGACTGACTATTAACTAAAGTTCAGCAGGCTGAACTTAATTAACTATTATATTTAAATGAATATTATATCCACTAATATACTGATTCATTACAATCCCTCCAACTTAACTTGTTGTCGCCTCGACAACATTAAACTGCAGAAATTTTAAATAAGGGAACTGAACCTGACCAGCCTCCCTTACTGACTGCCTCTTCAGCGTGTCACCTTAAGGGGTTGTTCCTGGGGCTTCAGAATCAGGAGACGGAGATCTGGACCTAGATCTGGACAGCCCTCTAGGTCTGTCAGCTGGCCTTCTAAAGAACCCTGTTTGCTCTAAAGTTGGCCCTCGAGGAGAACGGAGGATGGTGGCCTGCTCTTCAACCACTTGGGTGTTGATTCCCACATAGACAGGCATTCCAGTAGGATGCTGAAATACATTGGCTAGAGGTACATGCCCCTGAGCGGAGGGGGAGGCTGGCATACCTCTGGCCCACCCGCGTGTCCCTCTTCTGGCACCCCTGTCCTCTGGGGATTTCTGTCTGTGTCTGCTGCCCAGTACAGTCAGATCAGCTTCTTCCCCTGCTTGGGCAGGTGGGCTGGGGGAGCGAGCGCGGGGTCCAGTTGTCGCCATAACGGGGATCACATTCCACACACCTGATCGTGGTTCTTTAGGAAGTGCCACTGCCTGTCCCTGGGTATCCTGAGTACCTGCTGCTGATGCTTCTCCTCTGCCTTGTTCTTCTTCCTCATCCTCCTCATCCTCCTCCTCGGAGAGAGTAGGGGTCTCGTCCACTAAGTCGTCCTGCTCCCTAGTAGACATGGAGTAGTCTACCGACCTCCCTTTCTTAGGGCGCGCTGGAGGTTGCTTGGCCTTCAGCCTACTGATATCTATCCGGCCTGCATTCTTTGCCCATTTGACAAAGGCATGCTTTCCCTTAGAGAAGTACTCTCTTCCCCTCCTCCTATGTTCCTTGGTCTCTGCATTCATATTGCTCAGGCATCCATTCAGCCTGGGGTCCCAAGGGGCAATGTGAGGTGGTAGGATGAGATAGCCGTCTAGGCCATAGTGGAAGTCATCCGGTTGGGCTCGGTCACACTCCTGCTTCTTATTTGTGACGGTCATCCACCTCCAGTCTGTTGGCTGCTGGTAGTACTGGGGTCCGTGCTCAGCCTTCCTCAGTTTACACGGGAACCAGTGGGGAGAGAACATCTGCTGTCCTGCTTCCCTGGCCAAGTACTCCCAGCTCCTTCTCTCAACTTCATTGTAAGCTGGCAGGAGTGTGAGGTAGAATACCGTATCCTTAAAGCTATCGGGCCGCATGCTCACCATCCGGATGAGTCTCTGATCTCCCACTATTCCCGGTATGGGGACCGGCTTGTCCTCTGAATCATCTGCGAGATACCGGGCCTGCTCTGCTGTATAGCCCACCATCTTAGCATAATCTTCGTAAAGGACCACGCCGGTGTGTGTCTCGATGTACCTGTCCAGTGCTGTAGCTCCTTCCTTCTGTAGCAGTGTTGTCTGTTCCAGCCTGTTGATCTCCTGGGCTGCCAGCAATGCTTCCTTCAGGTTATCGAAGTTTTGGCCACCCACCACAGTATACCTGTAAGTGGCCAAGCTCTTCTGTCTGTCCGCTTCAATCTTTTTTCTTTTCTCCTCTTCTGCCGCTGCCGCTTCTTCTTGCTGTTTCTTCTGTCTCTCCTCCTCAGCCTTCCTGAGGTTTTCCGCTTCCTGATCCTTCTTCCTCTGTGCCTCTTCTGCCGCCTCTTGTTGTTTGCGGACCCTTTCTTGTTCTCTCCTGGTGAGGGACGTCGCCGCCAGCTCCTTCTGGTATTGCTCCATTGTCCTCCTGGCTTCTTCTGCCTTGCGCTTTCTGTCCTCCTTTTGTGTGGTGGGCGCCATCCTGCACATGTAACCAGGGCACAAGTTAGTAGGATATGGACCTTTGTCATAGGGATTGCAGGAAGTATGTTAGTATTTAGTATAGTGGCTTCGCTGCTGTTTACCTTACAGGATGATTGCTAAAAGTTGACGTAGTTGCGATGCGCTACACATAAACGTATGAGTGTGTTTTTATCGCTCTCGCTCACTAACTGTCATATATTTTCCCCTCCAACTTAAATGGAGACAGGACCGCCTGTCACCTTCCCGTGTCAACTGAAATGACAGTTATGGAGGGACTCCAGCGGCCCGAAGGTGGAACCGTGTCAACGCCCCTTTGGCATTGGTCAAGTGGTCCTTAAACTCCCAAGTGTCCCCAGAGGCATCGTAACCCTTCCATCGAATGAGGTATTTCATGACATATTTAGACGATCGACGGACCGAGCGAGCGTCTAAAATCTCATCGACCTCATATTCCTCAGGGTCGCCGTCCCGGACAGCGGGGACCGGTCCCGGTTGGACAGGGAACCGACCTGTGAACAGTGTATCACCTTTGATGTACGGTTCCAGGAAGGAGACATTAAAGACCGGGTGCCCCTTGTATTCAGCTGACATGTTCAGTTTGTAAGCATTCTGACCGACACGACGGACCACCGAATATGGACCGACCCAGACAGGGCCAAGCTTTTTCTTGACCACACCAGGGAGGTACAGGTGCTGAGAATGCAGTTTGACTAAATCCCCCTTGGAAAATGTCAGTTCCCGACGGTGTTGATTAGCGTATTTTTGTTGGTTTTCTTGGGCCGTGTGCAAGTTTCGTTGGACTTCTGACAGGGTGTCAGCAAACTCCTGAGTTAACTGGAGGGAGACCGGGTTGTCAATCCCTTCAGGGTGAGTTAAAGATTCCCCTAGCACATCTAGAGGAGACTTAGGGACTCTACCCAGGCTGAGTTCAAAAGGAGTTTTGCCCGTTGACGCGTGCACCGCACTGTTGACCGCAAACTGAATTTGAGGCAACAGGTCATCCCAATTATCTTGTTTTTGGTTAATATATGCTCTCAGCACCTCCTGCAGAACTCGGTTAGTTCTTTCAGTCTGCCCATCAGTCTGAGGGTGGTTTGCTGTGCTGAGCAGCTGTTTGACTCCCATTAACCCCATTAAAGCTCTCCAGAACTTAGAGGTGAATTTTGAGTCTCTGTCTGAGATGATATTAGAAGGGAGCCCATGTTGGCATACTACATGGTTGTAAAACTGTCTCGCTGTTTCGAGTGCAGTCACTTTGACAGTTGTGGGGATAAAAATGACCATTTTTGTCAGTTTATCCACGACTACCAGTATTGAATCATGCCCGTTGGCAGTTCTTGGTAGTGAGACCACCCAGTCCATGGATATAGTTTCCCAGCGTCCCGCTGGGATGGGTAGCGGTTGCAAGAGACCTCCGGGTGGTGTGTGCCGAGACTTATTTCTCTGACACTGGTCACAGGACTTGACATATTTCAAGACCTCCCGGGGTAACCCCTCCCAATGATAATGTTTTGCCAGTTTGCCAACAGTTTTGGCCTGCCCCAAATGTCCACCCAGGAGACTGTCATGAGCTTGACTCAGTAAGAGAGACCTTATTTCCAAGTTATTAGGAATGACCAGCTTCAGCCTGCCTGAAGTGGTTTCAGTCACCCAGACCCCTCCCTTGAGCTTATACCCGAGTGCAGTAGCACGACACACACCAGTAGTGGGGCTGGGCTCAAATGTTGGGTCAGAAAGGTAGGCTTTCCTAAGTTGTTCAAGGAAGGACTTTTTCACCTTTAGTGAAGTGAGTGCACACAGGACTTTATCTACAGCATGCTGACTAAAGTTCCTTTCTTGCAAGTCAGGTCTTCTAGAGAGTGCATCAGCAGGATTCAACTTCCCTGGTTTGTAGTCGATCTGGACTTGGAACTGCTCCAGCATCTGGCTCCAGCGGTTCTCCCTCCTCGACAGCTTGGACTTCTTCTGAAAGTGGGTCAGAGCTAGATGATCTGTAATCACCTTAAAAGCTTTACCATGTAAGTATGCTCTCCACTGTTTGAGTACATGAATGATAGCTAGCAGCTCTTTATCATGCACTGAGTAATTAATCTCCGCTGGATTAAATTTCATAGACTCATACAACACAGGATGCCACTCCTGCCGTACCTTACCATCCTTTGTGGTTTTGTCAGCAGGCTGCAACAAAATAGCACCCATGGCAAAATCAGAGGCATCAGTAACCACCTGCACCGGTTTGCTGGGGTCATACACGGCTAGCACTGGGGCAGAACAAAGGGCATCTTTAAGGGTCTGGAAGGCAGCCTGCTGCTCTTCCCCCCACACATACCCGATGTCTTTCTTAGTAAGGTCAGTCAGTTTACTGGCCTTTGTGGAATAATTCTCAATAAATCTCCTATAGTAGTTAGCCAACCCGAGGAAGGATCTAACTTCAGAGACAGACTGTGGTACTGGCCAGTCCCTTATGGTCTGGACTTTCTTAGGATCCACACTGATGCCCTCTTTACTGACAACGTGGCCTAAGAATTCAATACTTTCCTTAAAGAAATCACACTTGCTCATTTTAGCATACAAGTGATTTTTCCGCAGAGTGTCCAGCACTTTCTTTAAGTGTTCAGTGTGCTGAGCTTCATCTTTAGAGAAAATTAAAATATCATCCAGGAAAACTTGCACAAACTTATCCAAATAAGGTCTGAAAATGTCATTCATAGCACCCATAAAGGTAGCAGGAGCATTAGTCAGTCCAAATGGCATCACGTTGAACTCATAGTGTCCATAACGTGTGCGGAAAGCAGTCTTGTGTTCATCCCCCTCAGCAATTCTGATTTGATGATAACCACTCTTGAGATCTATCTTACTGAACACCTTAGCGCCAGACAGGGTATCAAGCAAGTCCTCGATTCTGGGTAAAGCATACTTGTTCTTTACTGTAATTCTGTTCAGGGCTCTGTAATCCACACACATCCGCATACTGCCATCCTTTTTCTTAACAAATAGGATAGGTGCGCCGTACGGTGATTTACTGGGAGAAATGTAACCATTTTCCTCCAGCTCTGCAATCTGTGTTTTCAACTCCTCGCTCTCCAAATAAGACAAGCCATAAGTGCGTTGCCAGGGTGGCTGGCTACCAGGTAATAGATCAATCCTATGATCTACTTCCCTTTTAGGGGGTAGTCCTGGAGGCATGTTAAACACATCAGTGTACTGAGCAACAATTTTTGCAGCAGTAGGGTGCTCCGGAGGGCTTACCTTTTTCTCAACCACTTCTTCAGGTTGAGGAGGTACCTCTCTTAGCAGCAGACAGAACATTCTGTCTTCCTTCTGGTTCCAGCTTTTGACGAACTCCATTGCATTCAGCAACTTGCATCCTTCTGGAAGCCTCTTCTTTTCCTTCATTTGCCATCCACACAGGACAAGAGGAAGAGCACTGGTGGGTGCCAAGTCAGTCTGCCCATCACTGGCTCCTCTCACTTTAACTGTACCTCTGCTCCAACACACTTCAGCTTGATGTCTATTAAGCCAGGACCTGCCTAGCACGAGATCATAAAAGCCAGTGTTGAGTACCTCAAATGTAAGCGTTTCAGTTAGAACTGCAATGCCAGAACCTAACTGGACCTCAATAGGCTTGGTTATAACTCCTCCCGGGATACTTGAGGCATCTCCAAGGAATATTTTTCTATTCCCTTGGGTGACAGTAGGCAGCCTTAGCCGCTTAACTAAGTCCTTGTGAATAAAAGTATGTGACGCCCCTCCGTCAACAAATGCCCTCACCTTCCTACCTGCAATCATGCAATGCAGTAGGATAGGGGGGACTGTCTTTTCCTGACTTTCGCATTGTTCTCCTGACGTAGCAAAGAAATGTTGGACATCAGGTGGAACAAGAGCATCCAGAGTGTGCACTCTCTGGACGTCTATATTACTGATGGTCTCCTTTATCTGTTTGTCAGGCATGCATAGTGAATCCAGTTCAGCAGGACCCATAATACCTGCTACGAGGGCAGCTAGTGACGACTCACTATCTCTAGCATCCTCACAGTCAGTAGACTGGATTACTGACTGTTGCTGTCTTTTAAAGGCTGGTCTTTTCTCTCGACCTTAGGCAGGTGCTTGACCGGACACTGTTCTCTGTAGTGGCCTTTCTGCTGACAATGGTAGCAAGTAGATTTTGCTGAGGCTGGTCTCGGCTTAGTCCTACCACCACCCCTTCCATAGCCACCTCGAGAGGGACCACCTCTACCTCTAGACTGAATAGCATTGTACTCATACTCATATTCATCACCCTGATTATCCTCAGCCTGGTCTCCTTCAACTGCATTGTAGGAACCGTGGGGCTTTTTGACAATCTTAGACACCAAAGCGTTACTCTGGCGCTTGTGATTGAACTGCTGCTGATCCCAGGCGTCAGCATCCTGGATCAAGTCAGCCAGTTTCTCATACTTTTTCTCAGCAAAATGACCAGAGACCTCGGATTTCAAGCCATACCTGAAGTATGCTATCCTATACCGTTCTGGCAAATCAGGCTGCTTCATCATGTTCTCTTGGAACTTTTGAGCAAACTCAGCAACTGAAGTGGTCTGCTTCAGTGTCAGGGAGATCATCGCATAGATAGCTTTCTCCTGCTGGTTGATGACATCAAACTTCTCATGCAACTTCTCGACAAACTCTACCCACGTAGGGTCACCGAGTTGCCGAGCCTTACGCTCTTCCTTCCAGTAAAGCCACCAGTCTGCGGCACTGCCTTTCAGTAGCGCACCGGTGTGCCTGACCTTCTCGTAATCTTGCAGTTCTGGGTAGTTCTCCAGCCACTGCTCAACATCCGCGAGAAACTTGATCAGGTAATATTTTCTGTTTCCCTCAGGATCATAGTCCTGGGGAGGTTTCGGCTTGGGCTTACTAGGCCCTCGGCCACCACCACTAGTGGTGTGAGACCCCAGTTGGTCTCTGTCCCGGAGTAGGGACATTATGATTCTTTTGTCCTCCTGCTGGGACTGATACATGGTCGCCATTTGCGACTGCATCTGAACGAACAATGCTCCCAAGTCTACATTTTGGGGTGGTAGATTAGCAAATGCAGCAGCAGCATTGGCATCTACTCGCTGAGTAGTGTCCTCAACAATCCCTCTTGCTCCTGCAGCAGCAATTCCTGCCGCATTCAGCCGGTCACGTATTTGACCTAGGGGTACATTGAGTTGTACGGCAGGAGGTGGGTTCAGAACATTGGCCCTTGATGCCATAAGTTCTTCAACAGTGCGCTCGTCAGCTGGCTGTCCTTCCCTCCTTTGTATATCTTCAGCGGCCTTTGCTACTTGTTCAGCTTCTAGTCTGGCTATCTCCTCCTCAGCTTGCTGAGCTGCGACTGAGGCAATAGCAGCTGCCTCATCTGCAGCCTCCCTAGCTGCAGTATCCGCTACTGCTTCCGAATAGGTACGGTTTCCCGCTACATGGCTTTCCGCCTGGTTTTCGACATTCTCGTTATCCTGGTTCTCCATGTCTCGGGAGTTGCTAGTTTGAGACCTTGTCCTTACCATACAAAGAAGACTGTGATAACTGCTCCGATACCACTGAAATGAATCGACTTACCAAATAGGCGATTAACAATTAATAAAGATCTTTATATCAGCAAGTAATCTTTATGGTAATTTCCGTTAACTGGTTAAACGGCAAAGGACAATACACTAGCAGTGAATAATACTCGTAAGTCAAATGCGAGTAAACTAGCATCAATAATGCAAATCAGTAAACTCATACATAAGCAAGGTTAGAAGACAGTGCGTATCAATGGCTTCTCGCCTTGGATTCAGATCTCTCTCAGTAAGCTGTACAAGAGAGTTGGCCTCGTTTCCGAATGCCGAACTCGAGAGCAATGCCTAGCATATGTACATGGAATGAGTTTACTGTTCAACGGTCAGTGCGATGGCACCGCCTACCCGGGAGTTAACCACGTTGGTAGGACCTCGGTTAACCAAATCCACCGCCATCTCCCATCATCCCGAATAGCCATCCATCATAGGGATGTCATCTGGCTATTCATCTAGCATATCGCACTTAGATGCATATCAAGGCAGTTCGCTGCTACCGAGTACGGAAGTCAGCTTGCTGTCAAAGAATGTGTCAGCAAGCTGACTTATATGGACTTTCAGCCTGCTGCTTTCCACTGAGTCAGCAAACTGATAATTATGTAAAGTCCAGCAGACTGACTATTAAGTAAAGTTCAGCAAACTGACTATTAACTAGAGTCTAGCAAACTGACTAATAACTAAAGGTCAGCAGGCTGAACTTAATTAACTATTATATTTAAATGAATATTATATCTACTAATATACTGATTCATTACAGTTTCCAAGGGTCGTGCGTCGGCAGAAAAAGGGCAACCTCGAGAACGAGTAGACCCGCGAAGGTTCGACACCGGCTTGGGGCCAGCGCATGCAGGCGGCATCGCCTGGATGCAGTTGCCCGCCGCACTGACAAGTGGCAAATATGCTTTAGCTACAATGCAAAAAGCAACGCGCTGGTTGCTTCCATGGACAAGAACTCCCGGCTTCGTGCGCTGTTCGTTGCTGACAACGATGCATGCGGGGCGTTATTTACATTTGCGCCTGCCATAGACGCTCTTGCGCTGACAGTTAACATATGCGCAACGTTTTCACGCACTCTAAGCGTCAACATCGACTAGAAAAGCAAGCTATTGACAATTGCGGCCGCGCGAGTGAGCTGCTGTCGTCCACACATACGTTCGTTGGCGTAGCGACTGACACGCGATTGCTGACGCAGTGCTATGCGCTCAGGTGCTCACACCTGGTGTCTCTGCACAGCACGGGAACAAATGCCATGTGGCAGCCACCTTACTGCCGGTGCTTTGACAAGCTACGCAATACCGTCCGCACGCTCGCACGTCCGCACCTGACGATGATTGCGCAACGACAGTTGCAGGGGCAGTTGCCCTGCGCTGACACCTGTTGACAACTCTCATCCTTGCGCGCTCTGACACGTTGACAGGTGGCAAGTCTACGACCAGCGCAGCCCTGTCAAACATGACACGTGTGATGAATTAGTATACTACTAGATATAATATTCATTCACTTAGAATACTTAATTTAGTTCAGTTTATTGTACTTGATTTAATATTAAGTCTGTTGGACTTTTAGTCATATCCAACATAATGACTCAGCCGAGAGCAGCAAGCTGAAGTCAACATAGGACAGCTTGCTGACACATTTTTTGACAGTCAGCTGACTGCCGTACTTGGTATTAGTGGACTACCTAGATATGCATCTAAGTGTGATATGCTAGATGAATGGCCAGATTAAACCTTTGGGTGGATGGCGATTCGGGATAATGGGAGATGGCTGTGAATTTAGTTAGCCGAGGTCCTACCGACGTGGTTAATTCTCGGGTAGGCGGTGCCATCGCTCTTGCCGTTGAACAGTAAACTCATTCCATGTACATAGGTTAGATTATGCTCCCGAGTTCGGCATTCGGAAACGAGGCCAACTCTCTTGCACCGTTTACTAGGAAAGATATGAATCCAAGACGAGAAGCCATTAGTGCGAAATGTCTTTTAACCTTGCTTATGTATGAGTTTACTAATTGCATGATTGATGCTCGTTTACTTGCATTTGACTGATGAGTATTGCTTACGCTAGTCGTGTGGTCTTTTGCTGATTAATAAGTTAACGAGAAAATATCATAAAAACTATTTACTGATATAAAGATCTCTTGTTAATTGTCAATCGCTTATTGGTAAGTCGATTCATTTCAATGCGTGAGAGTCCGCAGATAAGGTTGTGGAGAGCCTTGCGCAAGTTGAATGCGGTGGCATTACCTACTTGGGAGTTAAGCACGTCGATAAGACCTCAATTTACCAAATCCACATTTATTTCGCATCATTTTGAATCGGCATCTGTCGAAGATTTCATCTAGCTATTCATCTAATGAGCACATTACAATAAATGTATTAGTAGCCAGTTCACTAGGTTCGCTTAAGATGGTTGATTGATTGTCAAAGAATGTGTGAAAGAACGGACAAGATAGACTTTTGCCTGCCACTGTTTGTTTAATCATTATACAAATCATAAGTTATATTAAAGGAGTGAGCCTAATTATATATTATAATTAACTAAGATCAATTGAAATTCTAATTTTCTTTAATCATTTACAGAGTGAGAAAAGGAGAGAAAGAGAGAAAGAGATGAAAGGACAGATAGTGAGTGAGTAAAATAAGATTTGTGTCCAAAATAGCAGATTCATATAAATTTGTAAGTGTAACAATTTGAACAATTTGAGCTTTTTAGGCGTATTTGGGACGTTTTCCTGATTACCTAAAAAACGTTACACTATTCATCGATATATTATTGGACATGTGATTGCATCTTACTAAATTAATCGCCACACGCGTGTGCAGATTAATTCCTGGTCGATTGGCGAAACGACCAAGATGCTATTGCAAAAAGCATCGTAAAGTAATTTGCTTACTTTGCAATAGTACGACATAATTAATCATAACGTTACCTCAATTGAATATGGAGGAATAAGGTAATTAATCAGTGATTACTTACTTTATATTTACTTTCATTATTGCGGATGTGATTGTCAATGTTTTTGATCAACGTCAGTCATTAACCCGGGATAAAACACCTTTGAAGTGGCCATGTGCACGGAGAAATATCTGCTCGCAGATACGACTATACACATCACACACGTATCTATGCACAAATGCTCAAAGTGTACGCATGTCCGTTTGCACTCATGTTGGCGTGCTTTCCATGCTCAGACGCATCGTTGCACGAATCCATGCACGCACGGGCGCACTCACACATGTACGCACTCACACATTACCCCCGCATGATAATCTTACCTTAGTGCTCTACCTATTGCCCAAGAGCAGCTTTAAATATAGAATATACGGTCACAAGCCGCCTGTACGTTCGCACGCATAGTTGCACGCACACACGTACGTACTCCCACCCGCACGTTTGCAAGCGTCGGTATGCTTCGAACAGTTCTAAGCAATTTTAAATATTTCGGGTGCACCGTGCTTGACGACCGCTTTCGTACCCGAATACCTCTCAATCCCCTGCACCATGCATGATGGTGAAGCTTTTTTGGTAGCGGGGTTCATTTTACTCCGCACGCTCGAGCCCTTCCCGAGGCGCACGGAAAAATGGAACCGAGGCGCACGGGCAAACGGCACCCGTCGAGATTTTCCACAAGCTGAGTCGATGTGCTTGGGCAAACGGCCGAAGACTTCACATTATAACGGAAAAAGCTTCGCCAGAGTAGCGAAGAGCCGAGAACACGTTTTTCGACGGAGTGGCGAAGGAAACCCAGTCGAATTTGGGAGTTTGGGTCGGAACAATAGAATGCCAAATGATAGTCCGGGTTTCAAGTCGAAGGGACATGCTCCAGAACGACGCGATAACAAAAATTGATTACATACACCATTTTGTTTTGTGACACTCCTAGTCGCCCGTTCATCCAGCGACTTTCAACCTGCGAAGGGAATAGAGAGCTTCAGAAGAATACAGAATCTCCGAACCTCCCGGCCCTTCAAACCATAAGTCAATATCAGTCAATATGTACCCCTCAACTAGATGCTGCAGTGTTATAACATCTTAATGGCCATGCATGTGCATTATTCAAGTTCCGGCTAACCTCTCTCTATGGCCTGTAGCTGCTGTACAAGCAATGTAATCACTGCCAGATGAAATTTCGTAAGGGCCGCATTAGTAGTGGGTCTCATGGAAAGAGTTATTATATTCAGAGTTTTCATCATGCATGCACATGTGCATACAGCTCTGGGGATCCTCTTATGTGCAGACAGACAGAAATATCTTAAAAGTTCAAGGAATATAAAAGTTGATGATCCTTATATAGCTACACCTAACCTTTTTTGAGGCCATCGATATGGGTACCATGCAGATGGCACACAACGAGTAAGCTTGCGTCCCTTGCTAAATAATCATGATATGCACACACACACGCATCAAATATATATACAATGTATGTTTGTCTGCTGATTCAGCAAATGTATTATGCAGCTTCGACCTGTCCTGCTAACACCTTCAAATAATCCATGGTGTATATTTTTTTTTCTTTAATGCATGCTTGCAAATGCAGAAGGCAATAAGGCTGAACCTAGAGTTAGTAAGTAACAGGCTCTAACATATGCATCTTGGCCCTTAAATCCTGCTCTGGTTGTGCACTTGTTGACCATGTAAAAATCCCCATGCAACCATCTGCAAACTATAGACCCTCATGATGGCAAAGGCCACCCAGGCCTTCTTTAGAGGGGCCCAGACTTAGTCCAACTCTGCGATCTTTTGCGCATATGCAGCCATATAACTTGCATGGGTATATATAGCATACGCATGTAGTGGAAGCTTGACTATGTATTCATGTGTCAAGTGACATGCACGCATACGGCAGATCAAGTGAGTGCCAGCTAGGGTTTTGGTCACTTCCCGCAGAAGCTCGCTTCCTCGTCAACTGACTGACACATGTGCATGCATGTATGGCATGCATGCATGCGTGCAGATCCATCATGGTAGCCTTACCAGACATAAAAGAGACCATGCAGTGCCCCATTTGCCTAGGTGGGAAAACTCGGGCCCTCAACATGCACCGAACCTGGTCTGCTTTTTGCTTAGCAACCTCGCCCAAGGCCCTTAAATCTTCCCTCCTCTCAGAATACACCTGTGTGCCCTCAACTTTGTGGGGAAGAAACAGGAGACAGTCTCGTGTCTGTGCATGTGTGCATGTGTGTGTGCATGTGTGTATGTGTGCGTTGTGTGTGTGCTTGGGTGTGCAGTTCAAGTGGCATATGTCGAGGCCTCTTTGAGGGGAAAATGGAGGTATAGGTCTAGGGGAGCAGAAGGCGGAGAGGAGAGGGAGAAGGTGAGGGGACAGAGAAAGAGAGAAGAAGTCAGGACGAAGGGAGTTCTGACTTTGACAACGTCTGGGACCCCTGGCCTATGGTATCCCTTGGGCTTGGCAGGGTTTAGGGTTCAAGTGCCCCACCCTACTGCGAGAAAGCTACATGAAGCCTTTCAACCTCCAACCTCTGTTTCTGTATCAGATGCCTAAGCTCCCCCACCTAGGCCTGTCACATGCCCACCCTCCCTGCCTTCTGCCTCTCTACCCCTCCTCTCCCGCCCCTCTTGCCCTTGGCTCCCACAAATTTTTCAAATCATTTCCAACAGGGGGAGACGATAGCATTTGCTGTGGAAAAAAGGAGCCGGCTTCTGGCTGCGGCAGGTGTGTGGAATTTAGGGTTTCAGTGGTGAAGGAGTTTATGGGAGTCGGAAATTTCTCAGGATACAGGTCTACGGGTTTTTTCAGATCCCTATGCTCCTTCCCTCCTCTGACTGTCGTGCTGCTCGGCTGCGCCAGCTCCCTCGCTTTTCTTTCTTGTCCCAAAATCTTATCAATATGAATGTCTCTCATCACGCGGCTGGACGGGGTGCGGGGGGCGGCGGGCGGGGGGCGGGATGGGCGGCGGTGCTGCTGAGGTGGCAGGGATCATTCGCAAGACGAGGGCTGTGATGGAGTGCTTGCACCGCTTTTGCCGCGCCTGCATCAACAAGTCCATGCGCCTCGGGTACTGCCGCCACCTGTCACCTGCCGTCGCCACCTGCCACCTGCTGCCACCTGCCACCTGCTGCCACCTGTCACCTGCTGCCACCTGCCCCCGAACTCTGGAGCTCACGCATGTCCTTGCCCTCCCCCCCGCACGGGCAGAGGGGCTGGCTGTCTCTGGTTCTCGCAGGTTGATGTCTGGCGCAATAAAGGTCGTGCTGTTATAGTTTTTTGCACTAGTTGCCTGCCAGCTGTGCATCTGGGCCCCCTCTTGCCGTCTCTTACGGGTGGCGGGGATTCTGAGAATGCCAAACCTCACTGTGCGCATCTAGATCCTGAAGCACATGTGTGTGTGTGTGTGTGCGCGCGCGCGCGCATTCGGGCGAGCATGTCTTTGCAGCGCTGTATGCCGGAGGACACGAGGAAGAAGAATATTAATGGATTCACACACTGTTCTGAAACTGCAAAACCCGAGAGGAAGAGAGACATATTATCCCACATACTGCTCTGAATTGGCGTGTGCGCGAGACGTATCTGTGCACATGTCAGTCTATGTTCACATTCGCACTGATACATATATATACACGTATATATATATCTATTTTTTTTTTTCAATATATGTCATGTATGTATATGTATAGATATTCAGATTAGCGTGTTCGCACTTGTGTATCACGTGCTGTACCCAAACGGCATTCAGGAGAAACGAGTGCCCGTCGTGCCGAGCCCATTGCGCCGGCAGGCGCGCCCTGAGAGCCGACCCCAAGTTTGACGCCCTCATTGCCGCCCTCTACCCGGACCTCGACAAATATGAGCACCAGGTCCCACCCCCCCCCCCGCCCCCCGCCCTCCACTAAGTCCTCTCCTCCTGCTCCTGATGATCCTCCTCCTGCTCCAACTCATGCTGCTGCTCCTCCTACTCTTGCTCCACCTCTCCTTGTTCTCTCCGTCTTCATACTTCTCGTCCTTTGGACCTTGCCTGTCGTCAGATGCTTTCCTGCAGACGAGTTTTGGCTTCATATTGGGGGCTGGTGACATCAGGGTGTTTACGGCGACGCTTGTTGACCGTAGGGTTTAGGGTCTCCTTTGGTTGCCAGCAGGATGAATGCACGAAATGCATGAGCTGCTACGCTGATTTGGGGTCTCCTTGCCAGGTGGCATGCTGCAATTTGCCGGGGCTTGTGCGGCTTATATGGGAGAAATTGTATCTCAAACAGCGGCTTTAGCTTTTCGCGCCCCAACTCAGGCTTACAGTATTTCTAGAGGAGCCTGGTTGGCACACTTCCATCTTCATTTCCTTCCCTCGCACACCCATGCGCACAATCACACATGTGACATGCGCACACGCACATGCACACACACACACACACAC
>WELA01002318.1:281517-306408 GCA_009602735.1 Mesotaenium endlicherianum
TCCCGCTCCTTTTTCCTAGCAGTCGTCGTGCGTGCACCACCCCCTCTCTTCTTTGGTATTGTCCTAACCTTGTGCCCCCTTACTCTGGTCCTCGTGCTTTGGTTGCGACCCTACTAGAAATGGCTGCTTTTCTATTTCGAGGTGCATATTTGTGGTGACAAGTGTTCATTTCAGGTCCCCAGAACGTTCCCTACGTGCCCGCGCCTTCCGCCCTCGTGTTCGGGATGCGGGCATGTCTCTTGCACGCGCACCCATTCACCGCGAGGTGTATCCCGTTGATACTCGTAGCATTTGATTTCTTTGATGTGCGCCCAGTTCTTAGTGTCAAAGAGCATCCAGGCAATCGAGCAGCCACTCACAAGGCACTGTGAGTGAGAGCTGATTAGTTGTGTGTTTGTGTGCGTGCTTGCCTGTGTGTGAGCAAGAGAGAGAGAGGGAGGAACCAAGATACTGAGTATTAGCAAGGAAATCAGGCGTGTGAGAGGGAGAGAGAAAGAAAGGGAGGCACATGCCAGTGTGACGCGGGGGCTGCTGTGCTAGGAGGTGGATGTGTGTCCTCCTGTCCCTCCCAGCCGGAGGAAACGTGTCCCACCCCCTTATGTGTTCAGAAGCAGAGCTTCCTGCTTCCTCCCCGCTTGCTCCCCTTCCTTCCCCTTCGTTGACCCCTCCCACGTGCTACGTGGCCCAATGAGCAGCCAGGAGATATCCGACGGCGTAAGGAGCTCGGCCCGGGCCGTGGCAGCGGCCGAGGACGGCCTACGGCGCGTGGGGTCGTTTGCCACAAACCGCGCTCGAGGTGAACTTCACCTCACCTCCCCCTTGAAACACACATGTGGGAACTTTGCCATTCATCAGGGAAGGTGGGGGTGAGCGTGTGCAACCCCCGCGCCTGCCGCAGCCCCTGCACGCCTCCTCCGGGACGGGTGGCATCTGTGTGAAACGCGCCTGATGCTATCATGCACGGGCCTGAGGTGTAGCAGGGGGCTAGGCTTAAGCGTGCAGCTGCTGCTTGCCCGGCTGCCTCCTCCTGGACTCCTCCCTGGATTCCTTCTGGGGTGGGTCGAGGGGTGGGTTCTACGAGCAAAGTTAAAGCACGGCAAGCGAGTTTGTAGACAAGTGCCAGCACTCTCACGCTGGCCTCTTCTGCCTGCCTGTTTGCCTGCTGGGGTGCACGCCCCTCTTCTGCTGGCCTGTGTGTAGATGCCACCTGCCTGGCCCGGTGGCTTCTCTTTCTTCCCTGGCTTTGCGACAGAGGGGGCTACAGATTGTCTTGGCCCACTGATGCCTCGCGCCAGCTCAGCCTCTGGGCTAGCTCAGCGAGTGCATGCGTGTCCACCCCACCCCACCTTTCACCTGACAGCTTGCACCCTTCTGATGGCTTGCCGAGGACAGAGGACAGGAGGAGCGCGGGAGCTGACTGATGTGGCGAGTGGTCGTGTGTGTGCATGTGCTGGGTGAGGTGGGGCGGGGCTTTATCACTTTTCTTTCTGTTGGGGGGGAGCTGTGTAGCGATGCTGCAGGAGCGCGCAGCTGGTTCTCCCGTCCCCCGGCCTCCTCAGTTTCCCCCAGCAGCGGCAGCAGCAGCAGCAGCAGCAGCAGCATCGACCTCCCCAGCAGCAGCAGGAGCACCAGCACCCGTACCGGTGCCACCAGAAGCAGCAGCGCCGTCAGCGGCGGGGGCAGCGGCAGCCCAGTCAGCAGCAGCGCAGCAATTGCTGGTGCAGCCAGCATCAGCGCAGCAGGCGAGCCTCGAGCTGGCAATGGCGGTCCGTAACGCGCGGATCAACGTGCAAGGCATGCGCCAGGTGGCGCGCCAGCTGGCGGGCGCGCGGCGAGCGTGGCGCTGGGTCGGCAAGGCGCTCGGCCTCAAAGGGCCCAGCCACGAGAAGGTCTCCCGCATGAGGCTTGAGAGAGCCAACAGGCTGAGCGAGCATTCTGGCAGGAGACACTAAGCGACGAGCACACGCGCGCGACACCGACACGTTCGATACTTTTGCTTTTGTTTGTCCGATGCACTTCCGGGCGTATGATTGCCCCTTCGTCCTTTCAAGGGTTGGTTACTTGAAATAGGCTTGACATCGACACAAATTTGTCGTGCGCATTGTACATAGAGATGGTATCATTTTTGGCCCATGGCTTGGCCTTGCATGGCTTCATAAAACCTCTAGGAAAATTTTGGCGGATTGCATGTATAGTGGATAGTCAAAAGGGAGAAAGTGGACCGTGAGATTGGGCCCCAAATCTGTCTTGCACAACAAGCCACGTCACTTTCCTCTGGCAGGGTTTCTTGTAGATGAGCCCCCTGATTTTCCTGGTGTCATTAGTGCTGCAGGTGATCATAGCAAGCACAAGTTAGCCTGCTGCACATCAGAGGTGCTCAGCAACCCGAACTGGCCCGCCTCAATGTTCTGCATATTTTTTTTGTTAGCCCCGAGACGAGCAGCAAGTAGCAAGCTTGAGAGTATACTTAAGCTGACTAGCCATACTTAGCATGCTTTCAGCAAAATCAATACTGTGGGTTGTTGGCATTCTTAATCGTGATTGTGAGGACACTAGTTGTCACTTGTCCCCTTTTTCTCAATTGGAATGTGTTCATAGATGCATTTCCTCTTTTTGATGCGGTTGTGAATAATGATGAATGGATTGTGAAGAACGACTTCTTGTGCAAGACGTTTAAGAATCTTACGGCTTGTATTGTACCATTCTAAGAAGGTCTCAACATTGACTATTTCATAAGTACCGTGTTTAGCGGTTGTATGCACAAACAAGTATAGCAAGTGACTTCCACCAACATAAGAGCAAGCTAAGCTTCTGTGAACAGACATCATACTCCACTTTTTTGTGACGTATCTTTGTAAACCTTTACGTGCCTAACTATTCCTTTGCTCGTTCCTCGTGCATGTATACGATGCCAGTCCCTGAAAACTAGTAAAATTACTTTCGATCACTTATAACGAATTATATCAGATGTTTGTTTTGAAATGTACCTATAATTGGCCGCAAAGAATTGTGGCCGGGGACGGTAACAGTCGGTAATGCTTTCCTGTCGTTCAATTGCGACACAGTTGGCAAATCAATAGTACATCGCCAGGAGCGTCGCCTACACAAATTGAATTCGATAACATTCAATTTGTATGAAACTTCGTGCAATTGAAGAGAAAGCTTGCTCGATCTAATGGAGTAGGGCTACACAACAAATGACTGTTGCTATACTGCTCAAACAGCATGCGCGGTCCTCATTTGTGCATAGAAGCACCCAACAGATGATTTTTATTTCGAAATGTTTTTGATTCTTTTCCCTCTGGCGCTCTTCAATAGTTCCTTCTCCTTGATTAATGCATAGTGCGCGTCAGAAACTAGTTAATGCAGCGTTATAGTAAGGACGACGAGGTTGGCCTCTTGTGAAATGTAGGAGAGATGAAGGTCCTGCAGATAATGCGCCTACTGCCCTCTCAAACTTTCGCTGGAAGTCGAGCCTTTCGCTCTTTGGGAAGGTGCCAACCGGTCTGTATGAGAAACTCCTTGACGACATGTGCATCTCTTCCTTTACAACTTTCCCATATTCATACATATTGCTTGTTCTCGAGCACTCCAGTCAAGTTTAGGTTGCAATCGTCTTCAAAAGCTACAAGTGATACAGCTTTTGAAGAATGGCTGGCTTCCAACCCGTATCCTCAAGGAGGGTCACGTCAGCATGCAGTCAAAGAAGACGAGAAAGAGAATGGAGGCATCGATCCAGGCCTTGGCTATTCAACAGCCAACAGGAACTACATACATGATGAAGATTCAGATGCAGATGCAGAGGCTTTCGGGGGCACAGAAAGTGACGAGGATACTGCTAGCGAGTTAGGATCCAATTATGGCTCATTAGAGCCAGGGCTTGCCCAGGACTCATCTACGCATATAGCCCACATCTTGAGTTCAAGAAATGGCTGGCGTCTGGAGGACTTCCTGGTAGCAGGCGCGAACGACCAAAGTTTGCGCTTCTCGTGGAAAGACACAAGGGATGCGTTGTATGCCTGCTCGCAGAAATTTGACATGGAGTGGGATCGTGACAGGTCTTGCTTCTCTGAGGTAAAAAAGAGACCCTATTGCACAAAAAAGTAATTATATTTAAAAAAAATTCATATATATATATGTGTATATATATATATATATATATATATATATATATATATATATATATATATATATATATATATATATATATATATATATATATATATATATATATATATATATATATATATATATATATATATATATATATATATATATATATATATATATATATATATATATATATATATATATATATATATATATATATATATATATATATATATATATATATATATATATATATATATATATATATATATATATATATATATATATATATATATAAATCCCGTGAAACAGTGCAGCGCCCCCAGCGGTATGTGAGCAGCTGTGCATGTCTGAGCAAGGATCGAGCTTTGCTTTAACCTTCACCTCTCCCTTAAGAGGCCTCATTCATGTGGATCCACAATTTTGTTAGAGTGAAGTTACACATATATGACACATTCAAAGCTGAGTCCTTCAGCAAGCATAGCGTTCTTGCATGCTGAGTACTCCGGAAGGCACTGAATGCCTCTGAGGCTCATTCGCGTTGCAGCAAATCTGGAGTGGAATTATCCAATGGCTGCCTGCCACATCCTCTTTGAATCTCATAGGACTGCAGCAATGCCTGCAGGGGTTTTAACAGGTAAACCTTGGAGGAGCTTCAGCCAGGAGGCTGGAACTTCGTCCCCCTCTAATTCAGTCTGTTCCGCCCTCCATCACCTCAGTCTCCAGGTAAGCTTCAGAGGCCGCATGCATGACCTGAAGGGGCCCCATTAACCCTTCACGGGGGGGAAACATGCGTCTCCCTTCTTGAGCAAGCATCATGCATGGGGCCAACTGAGAGCATGCTTCCAGTGGCGCTCTTGAACCAGGCCTGAGTGATCGCTTGGTCAATGATATGGTGACGTATGAGTACATCATGTGTGATAAAGTACTGATAATGCTCCCAATAGATGCTACCTTGCACTCCGAGGCAGTGCAGCCCGTGGTCTCACGCAGGGGAGTATTCGACACAGGGTCTGGGCTCTGCACTGAGGACGAGGCTGGCGTGCGAGTGTGGAGGGGTGCAGTTACCTGGCGTGGCTGCAGACTGAGGAGCAACAGAGCGCGCCAGGTGGCGGCCTGGCGGGGTGCCACCTGGTGGCCCTCGTGTGCTCCAGCGCTGCAGCTCTGGGCATCTTCAGAGGAGGCTCTCTCGTCAAGCACAAGGTCAGCTAGACCCCCCGGCTGCTGCTGCTCTGTCTCAGATCAGCGACCCTCAGGTTAGTGACATGTGTTTTAGCGACATGCGTCAGCAATGTGTGCTCGTGATGGGTGGACAGCACCAGTCCTGTTATAGGTTTACAATTATTGTACCTAGCGTGTGGCTCTTGAGTCTCCGGGTGGCGTGGAAGGCCCGCCCTCTTTCTTGAGAATATCTTCTTCTTGGGTTGGAATGTTTCCTCGAATAGAGATTGTGGGCATGAATTCAAATCTAAAATGCCACCTGCACATGCACGTCTGCGTTGCGATGTCTACGCGGCCATAGCGTCCTGCATCACCAACAGCACGACGTGTCAGATTTGAATAATGGGCCCAAACACACTTACCTGCATGTCTGTGTCACTGGGGAGCTAAAGAGGATCACGTCATGCCCTATGACAACAACGCTGACTCTGCTGCTAGTCAGCCGCATGTGCCGAGAAGTGTCAACAGCGCAGTTGAAACCGGACGTGGAGTACTCCGACAGGACAGGTGGCGAGCGCGGGGCCATGGAGGTGCCACTCTTCCAACGTGCCGCATGGACGCTGACTCCCAAGGCCCACCTCCTCTCCTTCTCTCCTCTCCTCTCTACTCTCCTCCCCCCTCCCCCCTCTCCTTGTCGAAACCACGTTCGAGATGCGCGTTCAAGGCACTGCCACGTGCATCCTCCTCGTGCCTCTGTGCTCCGAAGCCGGTCCTCCTTGCCCCGCCGTGCGCGTGCTCTCCTCCCTCTCAGACTCCGGCCCTTGCGTGCGTTGCGTGCATCCAACGCGCGCAATTGGGGGATGGATCCACCACCAATGGGGCGTGCGCGCGCATATGCAGGTCATAACGGCATACACCGTGCGGGCGAAGCAGGGGAAGGCGCAGCTGAGCCACCTCAGAGCGGGCGGCAGCAGCGGCCGCATGTCGGTGGGCGGTGGCGTCCGAGCCCGCGAGACCCGCCGCCTCTTCTCCGCCATCAACCAGGTCAGCCCCAGCCCCAGCCCCAGCCCCAGCCCCAGCTGCATCTTGGCGATCTGGTATTGATGGTCGACTTGGCAAACAATCTCCCGGTCAGCTTGACGATCGGGCTTGCTCAAGGGGTCCCCCGATATGAAGTGTTGTGCTCCACTGTGCTCAACCATGCCAGTAGAATCCGACTGCCCTGTCTCTCAACCGGGTCCTTTGCCTGGCACTGGTTGTCCCAAGTAGAGCACATGTCACTGTTTCAGACTTAGACCCTGCATTTTTATTCTGGAACTCACATCCATCAAGAAAATGGGTGCCTCCCCCCGCGTGTAGCAGCTTGAGCAACGGCTGTGGTAGGTTTTGCTCCCTTTCCTCGCTCCTGTGGTCCAGACTCTTCTGCTCCTGTTCTGTGTCCAACTCGCGGGGCGTCAGAGTGGCAGAAGAGAGAAAAGTTGCCATCCGCCACGCCTCTTTAACTTCTGATGTCCTCCTATCCGTCCCCCTATCCGTCCCCCTCCCCGTCCCCGTCCCCGTCCCCCTCTCCCTTCCCCTTCCCCTCCCGCTCGCCCCCCACTTTTCCTCCGCGCCTCTTGCCCTCTTGCCCTCTCGCCTCCCTCCTCCCGCCTCCAGCTCTCTCTGTTGCATCGTGTGCTACTGCTTCCAATTGAAACAAACTGACCAGCGTGAGCGAACGAGCGGGCGGGCGGGCAATGTGAAGCAGAAGCTGGGGGAGTGGGAGGAGGACGTGCGCGGCTGCCGCCACCTCTTCTACAGCGGCAACATGCGCGTGTGGAACGAGGTCCGGCTCCCCCTTGCCTGCTCCTGCCTCCTGCCCCCTGCCTCCCCTTTAGCCGAGCTGCCCCTGCCCTTTCCGCCAGCTGTCCCCCCTTCACCCGCTAGCCCGTGCTGATGTGGTCATTTAACGGGTTTTGGCTCCTCGCGTGCGCGCCTGCCTGCCCCTCATTGTTTCCCAGAGGGCATTTGAGCTCCACTGCCACCTGGCACTACACCTGGGCCGTTTGCCTCCGTCATGCAGCCAACGAAGGTGCACACTGTCACATTTTCGTTCCACCTCTCAGAGTAGGCGGCTCTCCGGAAGCTCAGCTGCGCAGCTGAGCCCTGGCAAGTTGGCGTGTGCATGCGTGTGTGCACGCGTGCATGCACAGCAGCACCTTCTGTAGGAGCCGGAACAGTCGAGGGAAAGAAGGCGTGCTTCTAGGTTTGCAGTTGCATGCGCGTGCGTGTGCGTGTGTGCATGTGTGCGTGCATGCGTTGTAACTAACATGAGGTGGTTAAGGGGGGAGGCGTGTGCTGGTGTCGTGCGCAGGTGTACGCATGCCGGGATCCCCCGCCCTTCCTGGACAGGAGGGACGAGCGCTGGCAGAAAGTGCCCACCAGCGTTCGCAGACCCCGCCTGAAGGAGCTCTCGAGGTGCGCCGCCCCCCCTCCCCTCCCCTCCCCTTCCCCNCAGCTTCCAGAAAAGGCTTCATTTTCTCATCCATTCTTCTTCTCCTAGTAAGCGCACCCTTGGCTCTTCGTGTGACGGCTGGCTGGCTGCCCATCGATTTCCCTGGGAGGATTTCAGTCTCAGCCCATTCTCAGTCTCCACTCCATTCTCAGCTAGCCCAACCTCTCCCTGCTCTCCTCTGCAGGCCACTCACTCATCATGCGAGCGGCCAGGCTACCTTCCTAATCAGGCACTCGCAAGCATTGCTGGTATCCCGGCAATTGCAGGTGCTCCGTGAGGTGGTGGGGGGCGAGGGAGGGCCGTTGCTGCTGTGCTATCTATCTCCTTGCGTTGGGCACTGCGAAGCCCTCCGTTGTACCGCCGGGCTGTGGGGAGGGTTTCTTCTTGGGGAGTGCCCCCCTCTTGGGAAGGGGCCCCTTCTTGGGGCGCATCCCCCTCTTGGGGAGTGTCCCCCTGTTGGGGAGTGTTCCCTTCTTGGGGAGTGCCACCCTCTTGGGGAGCGCCCCTTCTTGGGGAGTGCCTCTTCTTCTGAACTTGATGTGCGTGTGTGATGCGTGTGTTTGCTGTGACTGGTGCAGGGTGATGTACTTGCTGAGTCACGGTGCTGTTCATTTCCGAGACGTGGAGGTGGAGCTGGATGACGGCACACAATTGAAGCAGTGAATAGAAGTGGCAGTGAATTATTTTTGGGACATGGACAGGAAGTGGGATGACAAGGTAATCAGAGAGGAGTAGGTGGAGGTGGCAGTACAAGGAGCCAGCGGAGATAGAGTGCCGTGATGGACTGCTTTTCAATAGATATTGAGAGCCTTGTAAGTTCTTTGGGGCAAGAGTGATTGATCGAATGATGGCCAAACAGCTGGGTGTGAGTAAACCTGCTGCTTGACCTCCAAAGATGCGTTTACAAATTGGGCGACGTTCATATGCGTGTGTGTGAGTTTACATTCGCCTCAGAAGGTCACAATGTGGTGATCTACGAAGTGTGCTTGAGAAGGGGAACCAAAAAGAATCAGTTGATGCGCAGTTCAATAGTATATGTATGTGATGTCTTTCTGCCATGCTGTTATGTAATTTGAGCATATGCATCATTGATCTGCAATCACAAGACTTGCGGGGAAAGGCCAGTTGTACTGCAACCTAAACATTTTGTACACATTTTTTTCTCTCTCTTGTCATCGCATGTCAAGTAGCGCTAGCTGATGGCTCTTCGCAAGTCTTCTGCGTTGCGAGACCACGTGCATGCAGCTGAAAAGCTTCGAGAAGCAGTTCTGAGTCATGCTGACCAGCTGAGATGTTCCATTTCTCTTGTTTAACGCTGCAATTGAACGGTGGACATCGACTTCTCCGGCATGTAACTCATATCACGCATGTTCGGATAGCACATATGATTGCTGGATGGTGTGTTGACTAAGCTTGAGTGAGATGTGGAAATCTCCCTGTTACAGGAAGTATGTTGAAGGGAGCGTCAAGGCAGTGGCCGATATTGCGTAAGCGTCTTCTATGAGAAAGTATTGAGACAGACTTGCATCCGTTGAGTTCGATCGTCGTACTGTCCTATAATGACAAGCGTGATGTGGAGTACTTCTTTAGAAGTTTAGACGGTGCAGCATGCTTGAAGGCATCAAATGTGTATTTAAATGACGTACATGTCCAATTTGAATGCAACACTATATCAGACAGGGAATACGTCAAATTCTTGATTACGATTACTGCCTGAAGCACAATCGTTATGAGACAACCATAATCAATCACTAGAGATGAGGCACAAAGTGTCTAGTTAGTCGACAACAATGCCAAGAATACCAACAATGTGATATGCACAGCATGGGTATGGTGTGTGCTACTCTAAGACTCTTACTAGCTCCGTAGCTGTTGAGCACGACACCAGGAACAGAGCTGCAGATGATACTATTAACCAATTAAATATATTAATTGCCACAAAAATGTTGTGGTTGGACCTGAAATAAGAGGCATGAAAGAATTGAGCACATGCTGCTCCCTACCTGCCACTAACCCTGTCCTGGGGATCAAGTAGCCTCCCCTTATTTACAAACTGAGTGCCTCTTAACTGGATGGATGTCTCCCTTGATCGGACATATGTAGACTTAACATGCTGTAATTTACTTGCATTCTACAAGTGTTTGGCTTATGACGGCACAAGGAATACTAGCAAATAAAACTGGGGCGAGTGCGCTAAGCACTACTATACCTTACCATATATATCATGAATACATCTATACAATATCGGCAAACATCCTATCGACACTAAGAGGCCTCATGAGAAGAGACTTCTCCCTTCAAATTCAAGGGCCACGGGGCCACTCGTTAACCCCCAGGGACTAATCACCTGCCTGCTGGGCTCTCATAGCCCCAAACAGGTACGAGGCGGGGGAATCGCTCAAGACATGGCGGATGAGAGCCCCACATCCAACGATCTGACGATCCACGATGTGCACTCCACGCTTGGTACCCGCAGGCGGGGCTCACATCTGCCTGTTCTGGTGGTGCTGAAGTGGTAGGCGGAGGTGTAGGGGGTGGGGGAGGGGGAGCGGCAGGGGCAGAGGCAGGGGCAGGGGCAGGGGGAGCAGCAGCGGGGCGGGGGGGCCGCCGTGCGCGAGCGCCGCCATAAGCGGGCACGCCATCTTGTGGCCCGCCTTCCAGTCGTGCGCCTGGCACGCGCGGCTGCAGTACTTGGCCTTGCCGCAGGCGGAGCAGCAGCGGAACTCCTGCTTGCGCGTCTCCGGCCGCCCGCACGCATGGTTGGAGCACAGCCGAAGGCCCTCTCCGAGGCCCCTCTGGAAGTGCCACTGCACCAGAAACCGATTGCTGTTTGGGACTGGCTTACACGGCGCCGCTGCCGCCACCGGCGCTTCCGCCGCCGCAGCCGTAGCTGGCCCCTCCACCGCAGCGGGGCCGAGCCTACCGTGCTGCCAGTGGTGCCCGCTGGCTGCCGCATGCGCACGCCTGCTGTGCTGGTGCTGCAGCTGGTGCTCATGCTCATGCACATGCACATGCACGTTATGGCCGTACTGCTCGGCCTGGGCGCCGTTGGCGGCAAAGGGGCAGAGTGCTGCCGAGGTGGCAGCGGCGCTGCTGTCGACGACGACAGCGACGGCGATGTCACACGCGTCTGCCATGGCTGCCCCCCGATGCGCTGCCAGCGCGCCGCCCCCCTCAGCCTGCTGCGGCCAGTCGATCGAGTTCCGAACCTCATCCCAGGCCTGCTGCGGGACAAGAGCCTCGTCGTCGGAGGCAGCGGACGACGACGCATCGTCGTCATCGTCGTCGTCCTCCTCCTCCTCCCCCTCGGCATCCTTGCGAACATCCTTGTCGGCAGCCTCAGCCAACTCAGCCTTCTCCTCCAGCGCTGCAATCTCCTCACCGTGCAGAAGCTCTCTGGCTGTTGTCAAATCGTTCTCACCCACTGGTCCCCCCGTCCACAAGGCGGGTGGCGCGCGGCGTGGGCCCACCGAGAGAGAGGGTGGGGTTGAGTTCTGCCCCCCCACCACTCCCACGCCCACACCCCCCAGACATGCTGCTGCCGCCTGCTGGTCATGGTGGAGGTGGTGGTGGCTGTGTGGCGAGCTGCGAATGGCGTTGGGGGCTGCTCCGCTGCTGCTGCTGCTTCTTTCGAGCGCGGGGAAGGCCACCGAGTGCGCCACTGCCTGGGCCGCCTCTCGTGCATTGGCTTCGAAGAGGAGGCGCCTCCCCTCTGCCGCGTTGCGTGCGAGCCCGTAGCCGTCCTGCAGGCAGTGGCCGAGCTCCCTGAGAGCCTCCACGTGGCCCAGGGCGGCCGCTTTGGCGCAGAGGATGACACCCGACGAGATGTCCCTGCAGAGTCCAGAGGCAGGCGAGCACACGCACACACGAGCACCAGATCGTCAGTGAGGAGCCCAGGAGAAATCGAGTGCTTGTCGTGCGTACGTACGCCTGAAAGGACCTTAGGCGGCAGGCTGGCAGGCGGGCTGAAGGACGCATTGGCGTGCACCCGGATGACAAATTTGGACACACGGAGGGAGCCAGTGCCGGTGGTCAGAGCGCGCTCTTCCACGTGGTGACCGATAGCGAGGGCATGATCATTCGCTATGTCAAGACGCCCTGCTATTTTCCATTACGTCCAAATGACAGCCTCTCCCGTCCCCTTCTCCCCCCCCCCTCCCCTCCTCCCCTTTTGCCTTGCACTCCCGTGGATGTCGGCTCACCAGCGCTCGCCTGCATGATGAGCAGGACGATGACACTCGCGCCTAGAGCGCCCGCATGGCAATGATCACCTCTCGTGCACGCAGTATGTCCGCACGCCAACGCAGAATGCACCGAGACGTACATCAATAACACGCACCCGCCCCCCCTGCGGGCAAGCAAGCCAGCGGGCCAGCAAGCCAGCCAGCGTGCGTGCGAGCGAGCGAGCGAGCGAGCGGTCCTCACCTGTCGCTCCGCGTGCCGCCGCTGCCGTTGAAGTGAATGGTGGCGAGCGCGTGGAGGCTCTGCGGGTGCCCGGCCATGGCCGCCTTGGCCATGAGGGAGGCGCCCCCCCTGCGGTCCTCCAGGCAGTAGAACTTGATCATGCCGAGCGTGTGGCATGCCTCCAGGTTGCCCACCTGCGAGCACTTGCGCAGGAACCGGTATGCCCCGTCGGACCAGTTCTGGGCCGACACAGAGAGGGCCGCAGGGGAGGCCTTCCGGAGAACCTCGTCGTGAGTGCCGAGGACGCACGTTCGCCGGCACCTGCAAGAAGGCACCCCAAAGCACACCAGAGCGTACGGAGAGGGGTCAGCTCTGAGGTGGGCAGCTGTGGGGGTGTCAGCTCTCATGCCCCACGCCCCACGCATCACGTCTTAACGACACAAACGAATCAAACACCCGACACATCTCGGCACTGACTTCACGAGTGAGTGAGCACCAGGGGATAACCACCATACAGATTAAAGGCCCTGAAGTTTGTCAACCCTTGTGACCTGGTCTGGTCAATTTGGCCCCCTGTCCCCTCGCGCTAGGCATGCAAGCAGCATGCACACCTGGCCTGCCCAACAGGGGCCACACTCCGTGGTCTGACTGCGAGACCAATAGTCAGCGCCCACTCTTATGTTAATCAAGCTCAGAGAGGCACGAGTGCACGCCGCTCCTTTTCTCAATCCACAAAATGTTAATGGGCAAGAGTAGGTGTCTCTCCAGCTCTTTGTTTCTACCTCGTTATCCACATTAAGTGCCTATATTCACGCCCCCCTGCACTGGCCTGGATCGTGCATGGGGGACATTGAGGGGGGGGGAGCAAGACTTACACAAGCATAGCACTGATGAGATCCGCGGGGGAAGATGCTCGCTCGCTCAGGGCAGCCAGAATGCTGACAACGACGTCATCCTGCAACAGGCGAGGAAACGAGCTGCAAAGTCAGCGCTCAGCCATCCAGCTAGTGTGCAGAAGCTGGTCAAATGGTTATAATAATCCTCGACAAGCTCACTCAAGGCAAGACGTCAGGCAGGGCAGCAGTCCCCATACGAGTACCAAAGCAGACACCCACAGCTGATTTTTGCTGTTGTGGACTAAGGGCGCAAGATGATCAAGTTCTTACAGGTAAGATATCGAAGAAGCACGTGGAGGAGTCGTGCTTGAGACGCTTGGGCAAGCATTTCTGCTCACATACGCTCTCCTCCACGTTGGACCTGCTCCGCTTCAGAACTTGCCTAATGTGAAAAGTGATTCCGTCCGAGGCGCTCTGATATCCTCCTGAGCGGGTCTTCATCGTCGCCACTTCTGCTCTAGCTGATCTGAAGCTGTAGAGCTGATCGTCGGAAGACTCAAACAGGAGCCTTTAAGAGTGCACTCGTTTTGCGCAGCACTTGCTGGTGAAGATGTATGGCAACGCTACAAGATACGTGAAAAAGGCCCGCCGAATGTATCGAAGCAGAGCTAGAAAGCTTCTGTATACAAGTCTTTGAATCGACTATCACTCGCAGTGAGGAGCCGTTGCAAAGAACGTAAAATGAAGGAAGGGCCACACAGATCGGTGACAAAAGGCGATGTGGAACAATTTGGTGGCCTTCCAACAATATAAGGAGGAGAAGCTGTAAATCGAGAGATGTGCATGAGAGTGAATCAAATCGTAGCTCACGCTTGGAAAGTGGCAAAACGACGAAGCATCATATCACAGCAATGAAGAGACTTTATCGATAACTAGGACGTTGTCGCTCTTCACTCCCATTTGCTCCCATTGCGCGTTCTAAACAGTGCAAAGCGGTGGCAACTGGCAACCGTGTGTATCGAGTGTGAGCGTAGACGTCGAAAGAGATACTATGGAGCAAACTTGTCTCTTTCTTCGCACCGACAATGCGCGGCCCGCTGCTGCTACGTGGATGTATTGAACAATCGGATACAATCATGGCGTGTGCCGACTTGAGCAGGTGTGACTTTTGAACTCTTCGACAAAGCATGACCATGACTGTCTCAATGAATTACAAAGGTGTCGAAACATGTTTTATATTGCGGCATTGGGGTCTAATCATAAGAGCCTGTGCAAGATCAATGAATCCAAGCTGCTACAGTGAATTATAGTTTTTAAGCACACTTTTTTTGTCCTCAGATAGCGACTCCGAAAGAACGACAACCGGGATGTGAAGACTACATTCTCAAGTTTCGCTTATCCGCGAGACCAGGCCCCTCGATTCGACCAAATTCGCGGATTTCAGAAACATCCTCTGGCCTGCTCTGGCCGATGGTCAGGGATTGGAGAACATCCCACAAAATTTGGAAGGTTTTCGAAAGTATGTTGTATTGTGCAATATGATCCCATGACATTCTGTTAAAGGACACATTAAATATTACAATTTTATTGGACATCCAGTCAGAAACAGAAGGGTGTGAGGAGATACTTGTTTTTGTCGGGTTTAGTAAGGTCCGAGATAGCAAACAACATCGAAAGAGTTATAATCGATTCCCACTTCCCCATCCTCTCAGCTCTGTCCTGACTCCCGAGTCCTACCCATTCGAGAGACTGCTCGCCGCTCGGGCCCCCACGGATCCGGGTTGCCAGGGCGAGCCAGCCTCCAGGGCCCGGTATTCACTATGTACAAAGCGTGTGATGATTCTCCACAAAAACTTAATGCTATCTGCAAGATTCACAGAGATCCAAAAGAACTGCTAAACGCGTGTAACCTGACAACTAATCACGCGTAGCCTTCAACCTGCTTGAACCACCAGAATTGGCTGGACCAGGCTGGACCGGACTGCTGCCGGACTGGACACAAACTGGAGGTGGAACAAAGGTGAACAGCAGATGAACTGAAGTGAACTGTTGATGTTCCACGCCGTGCATGTTTGGATGGGCCATTATATAACGTATTTATCATTTGCTACTTAAATGTGGGCGTAATCCACGCTCATTGACAATTATAAATCTAGGTGGCACATAATAAAATTGTAGTGACCTTAGTCAAGTCTATCTTTACTACCTCTCATTTTTTTCTGATGGCAGCATGCCTGGCAAATGATTGTTGCAAAGGTTCGTAGGGCCTGTTCAGTGGACACAGCTACAATACAACACTCAACAATGGCGAATGCGGCATCAAGAACAATCTTGAACGAAGCGCCAATTATGTTCTCAAACTACGGGCATATTGAAAAACGTGTTTGGTTTACAGTGATCACGATAAATGTTCCAAATAGTTTTTGTCATTCCCCTCCTCGCAATCTCGCGCGAAGGGTCAACGGATTTTGCAGGAATGCGGAGTACGCGGAAATGTGACTGGTACGACAAGGACATACAATACGCTTTCCCCATTGATCCCCACATAAACGTTGAGTAGACATGGAGATAATGTGACACAAAAAACGGGGGTACTCGCCATAGATCGAGGTTGAATACCTTTCAAGGGTTTCAATTTGCCTCCTTGAGGTGAATTAAACAGATGGGCAGTATTGAACGAACTCAGTTTTTGTTCAAAATGAGCATTTCAATACCAAAACTATCACGTAGAAACCACTGTAAACAATCCTAAAACGCGTCCTTTTTCTCGACGTACATTCGACACAGTGACGTACGTTTGGCTAAATAATTTTGCTCCAAAACGATCCACTTAAGCAGGCCCTTATTACATTCATTCTTGCCCAAAACATAAGTTATGCGCAAAGTGGCACCCAAAGGTTGTATATTCACATGGTAAAACTTTTGCAAATCTTGTTATGGTGCAAGCTCGACACGAGAAAGAAAAGGTGCTTGCAAAGTTGTGTACAAAAGCATTTTCATACTTGTCTGTCATTGAACAAGCTGACTCTTCATGATGATGTATCAGACACAAAACAATTTTCTTGACACGCTGACTTGTTACATCACCAACTTTAAATTGTGAGCACGCGATGCAATTGTCAGCGGCCAGGTTTGTCATCCATTCAAATCAAGTAAATTAACACACATATATACACAATACATGCAAACCACGTATTTTTTTCATACTTAATGTTAAATATTATGTACGTGTATTTTTTACAACAGCAGGTGCTTCCCACGTTTTGTTGACGATGACGACGACAATGACGACAACTTTCAGACATTATAAGAGTCATTTGCAACTAATATTACTTTCAAATCTAAAAAAATCTTAGATATTTTAAATTGATTTAGTCGGCTGACTACTGTTCCAAAAGGTTTGGACATTTATACAACGTAATTTGATGGAAAATTGTTCCACATGGAATATGAATGAGTTTTTTGGAAATAAGTCTACGAGACTCTCTACAATGATAAATAAAGATCGTATTTTACTATCATAAAATAATTGATCAGTTTGAACTTTGTAGAATATAAAAATTACAAAAAGAGCATGTTCAATTTAAAATAAGGCATATGCAATTTCAATCGCATTTTTAATTGACAAAATAAATGAAAATATGTTGCATATCTAACAAACAAGTTAGTGACTCATTATAGAACTTCAATAGTGATGATTAAGACGTAGTATCAATTTGCACATCAATTTAACAACCTTCTATTGTTGTAACAAGTTGCTTAAATTCTTTTTCTAAAGATGTAATCTTGGTGCAAGTGCATTGAACAACCTCGTGACGAAGTTACTTATGCATGATAAGAATGAACGCTCAGCATTTGTGACTTTCGTTACCTTCTTTGTCACAAGTCAATTGAGATGATTGCTTATTCTCTCTTTAGGATCCAATCACAAGTAAATCACGCGATTTGATTCGTGTTTAATAAAACTCAATTGAATAAAGTTATTGAGTTTTATGTGTATGAGATATTTAAGTTTCATGCACTCATGGGGAATTCTCAAACTTCACCCGTTGTCAATATTATTGATTTCCCCGTTGGTATATTTTCTTCACGTAGTGACTAACTTCCTTAAGGATCGGCAAAGGCAGCCAGAGGAACCAGTCATCAAGAAAAATAACGAATTTGACAAAGTCAATTTGACTCATTTGATATTTTACTTTCCAAATTAATATTATTATGGGTAATTCAAATAAATTGGATTTACAATTCAACAATTATTTTGCAACCACACGTTCTTGAATACGATAATAATGAAAATGCAAAATTTAATTCAATGTGTTGAATCCCATTTTAAATATTTTAATTATACACAACTTTTGAAACACCTTTCTTTTTTCCGATTTTCAATATCACAACATGATGTTGTTATCACATGCATACATTTGGACCTTTCACAAACTTGAATTTGAATCGTTAACTTAGTATAAAATCGACGAGTTAACTACCGATGGTGAAATCAATATGCAAATCTTACAAACGCTGCTATTTTCGAAATCAAGTTTGAATGACCGTCAAACAAATTAATATGGTTTGTTATTCTCTCTTGAAGTTGTGAAATTATAAATTTAGAATCTGAGAAAGGACCCTACGATCATTTATGGTAGAGGTCCCAGAGCATCTCCCACTCACCAGCTAGTAAGTTGCTAAAGGATTCCAAGAATTCCGCGTCGTGTCGTGCATCATTTTGTCACCACTATGCTTAGTGTATAGTGAAGTCTTAATTGACATTGCAAACATTACACGGCTTATGTCCAATCATATATTGACCACGCAAACATTACACAGGTTACCTTTGAAACACTCATATATCACATACAACAATCTTTTGAGTTATTTGGAATTCTCCCTATGCATGAAAGTTAGTACCTCATGCCACTTCATGTTGAAAAAATTTAAAATAGGAAGTGTGCTCTATGATCGAATATCTTTTTAAGATTAAGATTAATAGGTTAATATCTGAAGTTTCAAGATGTAATTATATAAATCAAGTGGATTTACGATCGCACATGGGCACGACCATGAGCATGATTATCCTTTATCTGTAGATAAGAAGAAATTTTAGAAGGTACAAGTAACTGCAGGTATTTCTCAAATAGTTATATATTGCAGATCGTTCCAATGGTATAGTTGGAATTATCATTGTTTTCTTTTACTAAAAGAAACAACCATCGTTAAAACTTTTAAAGGAGAAAGCACCACTAACTTTGTGGTACGCAGGTAGTAGAAGACTTCTATATGAAAATCATATATTCACTGCAAGTTCGTTAAGCAACAATTGAGTTTGATACTAAGACTATGCTCAATGCAACAAATAAGAAGCTATGACTACGTATTAAGAAGAGTGGTATGACTAAGTGCCTCAAATGCATGAAATGCTCAGAATCTCAGGTACGCTATTTTTTTATCAGTATTCTATGACCTATTGGCCAAAATACTCGAAAAAAGCGAATGCAGAATAACACTCTGGACTAAGACCCAGCATAACTTAGTCTTGGTGGTCATTTTTGTAATCTCGTATGTTCTCCTGTTTTTGATAAGGTGTAAACTCTTTATCAATCTTGGAGAAGAGGCCTTCACTTCTTGGCCACATGAACAAATGGGGTCCAAAGCGCACTACATGCAAAAACCCGTTCGAAAGCATAGGTTGGAAGCATGGGGAACTCCATATGGAATTTGAAGAAAAATTATGCAACAATTCAAAGGATTCTCAAGTTATGCAAAAGACCAGTGTTTTGTGGATGTAAGGCAAATATTCGATCTAATGCTATCTAACGCAATGTGCTAATAATGCCTATTTAGAAAGTCACTCAAAAATTTAAAGCTTAAATGAAATTAGGCAAGTATTTATTGTAATCACGGAAATATTCAAAGGTCCGCCTGATCTTACGCAAATTCGCCCGCGTGGTCGGAAGGGCCCGACTGACCAAGTGACTTCAGCAGTTGAGCCCATGGTTGAGCCAGCATTGACGGGCGGGATGGGCGGAATGTGAGGACGGCAATGAACTTTGAAGACGAGAGAGAAATGATTATCCTAACGGCACTGTACAAGATTCGGTAATGACTTTCTAAGATTCGTTTTAAAACTTCTGTCGACGCAAGTAGCTAGAATTGCCATGCATGCATGGGCGCATATTTTACTTTTAATTGTCGGGAATAATATTCATTAATTGTTGTTTGCCCATATCGAATGTCGTGCGCAAAGATCCTCAAGTCATTATTGGTCTTTTGTGTAACCTCGATCGGGTCGGCGATAACAGAGATCTCAACAGAGATCTCTTGGTGCAATCGAAAAAGAGACTGTGCGCCCGAATTAATGGGAGTTATAACTTATCAGCCCGAGCCGAGAATTGCAGTCCAATAAATATGTAATTGGTGCAAGCGGGGGATACGGAATGTGAATTTGTATCATGGGGTGAAAACTGGCGCTAATTTTCCGAGATTTTGTATTCGGAGCCTTTAAATTTTTGAATCTTGTCACGAAATTTCCTAAGTTTGATTTCAGGGCTATTAATACATATTTGTTTGATTAAAGGTTGCTAATTCACTATACAAATCTCGACATATTTATTTCAGGGCGCTAATTTAAAACCTTGAATTTTGGGCGCTATTTCACCCGGATTCTTGAAGGGAGTTTCCCCCCCCATGATTTGTATGAAGCGGCACAATTCGGCATTGCGCTCACACTCGATTGCATTCGATCTCCCATTTATTCGTCAATCCGGCTTATAAAATAGTCGACGGGACTTCTTACTGCACCAGGGTACCCGGTACATATAAGGATGCATTTAATAAAGCCCGCAATTGCCAGCGCAGGCCTGTCTTCAGCTACTTGCCGCCTTGCAGACGAAAATATATCCTCTTCCCTACAGAGCCAGCCCTAGGTTCGCCCGCCGCCTCAAGAATTCCATCGCAACGCCTGCCCGGAAGCGAAGATGCCGAGTCCCGACTCCCGAGTCCTGAGTCCTGACTCCGGAGGCCCCTCCTCTGCCCCTCCTGCGTCCTCACCTGCTCCCCGCTTTCAAAAATCCTTGGCACTGATATCGTTTGCTGCAGGCTCATGTTTAGTGGCTCCCGACTCCCGAGTCCTGAAGGTTGCTGATTCCTGACGTGCTTGCTGAAGCAGATTGATGATTCCACATGATTGCTGTGATAGCTTTTCCCAAGTGTTGGAGGTCAAGCCAAGGCAGTCGTGTGCTTTAGCGATTAGCCACATGAGAAATGGGCCAATACCAGGGGGTCGATGCACGACTGGAACCTGGAAGTCGAAGGCGTGTGCTTCAAAGTCCAGACAGTTCGATGACGTGACAAGCGACAAATTTTTCCAGGCTCCAGGCTCAACGTCGACTGATGGGTGGTGGTGTACATATTCTTATGATCACCCTATTGAATATTGAGTCGCTTAAAGTATCATGCAACGTCGACATCCCTTTCTTTTCTGCCAATTTTTGCCCCAAAATAAATGTCAGATGACATGTACACGATTAAAGTGGTCGCAATCGGACCATACTCGATCCGGAGTGGTACACTGAAGCAGAATTTTGCGGCTCACCAATAAGAACTCAATCTAAAAACGTGTCAGCCGTAAAGTTTGTCATTGAGCACAAAAGCGCGCATGTTGCAACAATGAGCCAAGCGACATTTCTCTGCACTCTCTTACACTATTCGGGTGTCAAATAGTCAATTTTGATATCATGTAGGAATCATTCTTTGAGCTGATTCCAAAAAATTTGTTTCCTTGGCGTCACTGTGTACTGCCAAGTTGTGCCATGTCTTTTTGATGTATTATCGAATTTGGACGCCCCTTCGGCCTCTCGCTCGCCATGGACGGCCGAGGCCAGAGGTGCCAAAATTTGCGCGTCCAGTGCCCACTCTGAAGTAGTTTATCAGGCGTCGGGGGACTTGGAAGAGCTCCGGAGCCCTTTGTCCGCACTTCCTTGTCTACTTGGTGCCACCCTTTGTCTTGCATGAACCTACTTTGGAAATTTCCAGGGCATGCGCGCATGCCTTGATCCACCTACTACTTCACAACACCCTGACCCCATATCACGCCTTTTACTCTGACTTATCTGCAGTGCGGTGATAACAAGAATGCTCAGCGCATTTGTCGATGCCGCGTTGATTGTCGAGGGGCCTCACTCATCAGATGTTGCACTTGTGTCTCACCTGTTATTAGGCAATGGAAGCATAGTGCCAGGAATTCCGTTTCCTTCCAGGATGTACAGTTGTGCATCATGTGCCGGGCTGTATGCAATCGTGGTTGAATCGGGGTGTTAAGCACATCCAAGTTGCACACTTGTGTTACTCGCTTTTGCAAGTTTGGCCTTTACCGTGCTTGTCCCGATGGTGGGCAGTGTGCGTCTTCAAGGACCGGCAGAATTGAGGGTCCTAAGTGTTATCCTCTACGTGCTCTGAAGGCCGGACGAAATCGTTCTCCTCAGTCACTAAAGTCCTCTCTACGGTATTGTGTGGGCTGTGCACTGAGTCGTTGAATTTCCCTCGCAAAATAAGCCTAACAACCTTAGGCCAGAGCCTGCACCCAAGTCTGCTCGACCTGTCTCCCTTTCCAACTACATTTGACAACGAGCGGCGAGGTTTATGCAGGCAGAGGCTTCAGAGGGTAGCGATGCCCTGTCGTGCTGGCAGAATTCTATGTGCCTGCTAATCATGCGCGGCCAGCACAAGCTTTCTTACCGCCACGTGTCCATTGAGCTGCGATGTTGTCGCATCTTGTGCAAACGTTCTTATCTCTCTTGCCCTCCCCCGCGGCTCGCCCCCAATACTAGTACCAGTGTCAATACCCGAACCATCATTCGTCTCAAAGACGTACGCTACAGGTGCTACAACTGAGAACTAAACTGGTTCAGGCATCGCCAAGATGGAAGAGTCAATTTAAGCAGGCAACTGAAGCAACGTAGGAGCGCCAGCTGCTACGGCGGCATACTGGGAAATGTCCAGAGAAGAAACTGATGCCTGTCCAAAGTCCCTCCTGAGCACTCTTGCTTGCATGGGACTCACAAAGGGGCTCCAGCATGCGCTGGTGAAAAGAGGTCGAGCTGGTGCATGTGCAGCAAGCGAGTCCATTCTGTTCAGTGTATTTCAAATAATGTGAGGCTCTAGTGTGTGGTTTCATAATAATCACGACAGACAGTTGCACTGGTGAGCACGATAAGAAGTCCACAAACTTCCTCTCTCAAAAAAAGATGAAGCAGGAAGAATAGCAAGAAGAATAGCAAATACTCGACCTAACATCAGCTAGCTAGCTTCCTGTCTAACCGAGGGCCTATTCTATTTCACGTGCCAAAGTGTCCAATGTGTGAATATTCCGCTCAGATGTAGCACCCTGATATTGACAGCTGGCAGAATAGCATCCATGTACGAAGTTACGAACATAAACTGGCACTCATCACTGCAGATATACATAAAAATTGCGCCCAGCTTCCAGCAATTTATACCCAATCAAGTATGTCCTCGTTAACGTAACATAAAGAGCAAATGCGCCTAAAGAGTTTCATAAAAAGGAGGTACAATGAAACAGAACGTAGACACATTTAATAAGCACACTTACTTTGCTTCCAGATATGACGTGAATAGGCTCATGCTGTATTGCTTAGATTGAAAGGTAGCCTTTGGCTGACTAGCGGCGGTCTTGGCTGTGTAACACCTAATTACCCCAAACGTGCAAAAAAGGTTTTCTACACTTGCCCAAGTTTGAGATGTTTGTCAGCCTTTAGGCGGTCCATTCACCATCCACCTTACAAGCATTCTTATTTGCGAGCTGGCAATGATGTTGCTGACAATCTTATTGGTTCTTCTCGCACAATTACCGGCCGAAGGAATTATCATCTGTCTTCCGGAAGCTCCACCATTGCAACGCAGTTTCAGCACCTCCGCAAGACTCTTCAGTAGCGCCCGCCCCGGTCAAGAAGCCGACGTGCACTCATTCGTGTGGCGTTATCTCTAAGCACAAGCACCAGCACCAGCACAAGCGCGCTCGCTATCTAGCCTCCATGTACGAATAATCTCGAGATCCCGAGTAGGCCCGTGCCATGTGGCCATCCGGACAGGACCTAGAATCTGCAGCTCCCCGGGCACCTTGATCTCCGCTCCCGGATGTGATAGCCGACAAGCCAAACCCATCACTGGAGCCAGAGCCGGAGCCGGAGCCGGAGCCGCCATCGCCGGCTGCTGGCCCTCTCACAGAGTAGGGCTGAGATGCGGTGAGTGAGGACTGCACGTTCTTCAGCGCGCGCACAACGTCGTCAATCGGCGGCCTCTTCCGCCCGTCACGCTCGACGCACTTCAGCGCCAGGACCACCAGAGCCTCCGCAGCGCTGGGCGGGAGCGACGCCCCAAGTGACTTGTCCAAGATGGAGTGTCGCCCGCCCTCCTCCGCCTTTGCAGTCGCCTGCGAGACACACCGCCGATCGAGCCCTCTCGTGAGATCCCCAGGTGCGCTTGCTCTGTCACTAGCGAGGCATCCCTCGCCAACACACGCTCAGATACAATTGCGCCATCAAGCTCGACGCAGTAGGAGCTGTCGTTGCGGTTGACGGGCAGGGCGTGGAAGCGACATCAGTGCAGGAGGCACTCTTATTTGCAACCCGGGCAGGGCAGCATAGGCCCTCGGGCCATTTTGGCCACGGGGCCATCTGAGGCCCAAAAACTCTCCTCATTATCTGTCGGCTCCTCCGCACCATGGACCCTTTCCCACCAAAGGGCAGGGGCAAAGGCATCGCAATAAGGTGTTCTTTCAGTGTGAGGAGAAGCGTGCGAGCCCTATTTGGACAGGTGGCGGAGGAAGCGATCACGTGCACGGGCTTAATCGCATGCACCGCAGTCCACGTGTCCCGCTGCACAGCAAAGGACAAGGTCCGGACCAGCCCCCGGGGGGGCGGCGTCGGCACTGCGCTGCTTACCCAGTCTGCGAGAGTCTCCACGCTGTGGCTCTGGACGTCCGAGGGCTCCACGTCCGAGGGCTCCCCACTCTCCACCAGGGAGCCCTTCCCTGTCAGAAGCTCCAGCAGCACCACCCCAAAGCTGCACACCCGCATGCCCACACACACACACGCACATGCACACACGCACACACACATATACACACACGCACGCGCGCACGTCCGCCCGCACGCCCGCGTGCGGAGTGCATAGTCAGAAAGTGCTAAATTGCCCTCCAGCTCTCACCATGACACTAAGCCACGAGCCTCTTAAAACATGCAGAAATAAGTTTGTCCGATGGAGCACAGCCTGCGCGGCATCTGTGCCAGCAGCGCCCCGTGCATATGCAGGCCCCAGCAGCAAAAGCCTCATGTTTTTTAACAATAACTGCGCACCGACTTTTCCTTCATTTGGAGTATCAGGCAGATGCACAGGGAAGGGGCCACACGCCCTGTAGCAAATGCTGCTGTACAATCACAGGCCCACAAAGAGCACAAGAAGGAAAACAAGAAATTTTACTTGGCACGCGCCCCCACGCGCGCTCGTGCATGCTGCACGCAGCACAAACGACGGAAATTTGAACGGCGATGTATCTGAAGAGTAGACCCTGCCCTGCTTTTGGGGTGAGGCTCAGTCAGAGGGGTTTTGAGATGCGGCGCAGAAACGAGAGACAGAGAAGCAAGACAGTTGTGGAAGGGAGAGAAGACGCCGCCTCCGTCGGGCCGTGTCCCCACGTCAGATCAGCCTTGGCATGCAACGTCTGCTGGAGTCAAGTGTCACGTGTCTCGCCATCGCACAGTTGCCAGTTATCACACACACTCCCACACGCACACCCACGCCCACACCACACCCACACCCGCACCCCCCCCACCCCACCCCAATCCCCTCACCCCCTACACCCCACCTTAACCC